>JAOEJH020074329.1:0-10151 GCA_025448215.2 Palythoa grandis
GAGCAATCCAAAAACTCAGAGCTAGAGTTTAAATTATACACAAACTTTTTATTATTCATCTTTATAGTTATTTTATGCACGACCCCACAAGCTATAAGCTTTAAACACCATCGTGTTGAAATAAAGGTTTATTGTATTGAATTGTAACTGTATTATTATTTCATTGTAAATTGGTTCCGCTTAGTTTTTCTGTTTGTTTCGAATTGTATATAAAGTAGCTAGCGGATAGGGAGCAGCCAAGTAATGATGTGAAGAAGGGGAGACGGAAGTTTATTGATTGTAACACTGCTGTAACCTGGGCATCAGAAGAAAGAAAACAAAAATAATAATAATAATAATATTAATAATATCAGCCATGACTTCACTTGGAATAAGCAAGTGGACGAGGTTCTTAAAAAGGAAATAAGAGATTGTACTTTTTAGTGCAACTAAACCGAGCTAAAGTAACACCTAAAAACTTTTAAAGTTATTAAAATAACTTTTTAGAGTTGTATTAGGTCAGGAATTGATTACGCCATCCCAGCATACTTCAACGCCCATCCGCAATGTATAAAAAATGAGATCATACGTCTGGAGAAGAGGGCGTTGTCCATAATTTTACAAGGCACCAAATTCTTGGGTTTCTCTAAGTCACACGAGAATATAACATAATGGCAGATGGAGGTCAAATAATGAGATTCAAACTAGATTCTAATGAGATTCTTTTGCATAACTGACCACCATGTGCGCTGAACTGGAACCTTATGAAACACACCAATACAGTACATCATCTAAAGTTTTATCTCTAACACAGATCGAAGAACATCATGTCAGTATATGTAGCAACCTTCTTTGTATGACATGGTATCTGATTCTAACCACAAGCTCCATCACTTGCTGCCACTACTGAAAGATTCAAACTATAACCTTAAGCAAGACCTTAAATATAATGTACCACAAGTCCAAACTAATAGAGCAAAGCCGTCATCTTTAATCGCTATGGCAACGAAATCATTTTATTATGCTTTTGGAAATCATTTGCTGTAATTAGTGTTTAGCTGTAATTGAAATTGTAATTGGCTAAAAATGATATATGTTTATTGTAAATTGTAAATATTACGCAATTCAGCCCACGGGCTACGATGTAATTTTTGATAAAAAAAAACTGTCTATTTATCTCATAATAATAATAATAATAATAATAATAATAACGGAAGAAGGGAAAGGAGTACACCAAAAGAACACATGGCGTAGAAAAGTTGAGAAAGAGAGGATAGAGGCAAGTTGGGAAACATGGGGAGAGGCTGGAACATCAGCTTCTTATAGTTGCTTGGAGACGTTCCATATCAACCTTATGCGCCACTTGGCACAAAAAAGGAAGTTAACAGGTAATAACAATGTAATATTAAAATACTAATAATATAATAATATAATAATAATAATAATGATGATGACTGTTTAATGAACACATTGCAGTATTGAGGTTTTATTAAGAACTTAGTTATGAGTTGCAGCAAAATTATTGGCATCTTGTGAAACAGTAGTTCTAAAAAAATGCCTTCATAAGCTCCTGGAAAGTTCTGGAATTTACGATTTGCAGTAAGTGCACGAGCCCTTTAACTACGATTGCCCTTTTCAGAAACGAGTGGAAACCTGGGCACCAGTTCACCAAGCGGGGACTGGGTAAAGCGTCTGGGTAGACACTAGACAGTCGATTGACTTGCGTCTACCCAAACAGTTTACGCAGTCCCCACGCGCTAAACTAGCACTCAGGTTCCCCCTTGTTTCTAATGACGGCAATATTGCGCCGCCATTTTAACTGTTGACGTCTAGATTTGAAGGCTCAAATGTAGTGGTTACCCTCTTTACATAAATACCAGGCAACGTTCCCTCTATTCCATCATGATCATCTGCTTTGAACGCCGTTAATATGTTGCTGGTATGTATGATGATAATGTACAAAGAACTTACTTCTAACATAGTTAGCCGGGTTTTTAGTTCCAGTCTACACCTCCGCCGGCTCACGAAAGCTGCCATATCTACTGCGTTTCCAAGGTTCTAAGTGTTTTGTGTAAGTGTCGATTTTGCAAAAGGAAGAAAACCGGAGTACCCGGGAAAAATTTCCTAGGAAGGAGTCAGGTTTAGATCAACGGATCTCGGCCCACTTTCGAAGCCAAGGAATGATGTTATCCGCACCTTCGTAATGGTAGGCGCGAGAGATGACAGCTACGCCAACTTGACTCATTCCTTGCTGTGTAGCTTGCTTTTTTATGAGTTCTACCATCAAATAGTGGCTTTTGTCAGTCTTTATTGTTGGATACAGATACCCCTGATAACACAGTACGCAGGTGTAACGTACGTGCTCTCTCCACGCCCATCCCTCCCCCATTCTCCCCCAATTCCGGCAGCATTGTGCTTAATAAAGCGAAGTTTAATAACCATAAGAAAATGGTATCAATGCTCTGAACTAACCATGAAGAAATAAATTCAACATCTGTCATTACATTAATCTCTTTTATGTTTAACATAGTTGTAAAACATTGTGTCTGGGTAAGTCGACCTAAGTCAAGCTTGCTCTTTAATGTAAATCTCCTCTTCGTCCCTCTCCCGGTCATGCTATCCAATAACATTATCCACAAAATCCCATGCAATTTAGCACAAGCACATAGTAGAGGGGAAGTATAGCGGCCAGCATCACATCCAGTTTCCTTCTGCCCGCCATTTCTGTTTTCGGTTGTTTATAAAAACACCTGCGAATATTTTTGAATCGATACCAGTCCCAACCAACTTCAAATCAACTGGAGTTGGCCGAATCCACTTCGAATGATTGGTAACCCAGGTTCATGTAAAAAGAAGTTATTGATAGCCAGGGTTGGTCGACATGACCCGGGTTAGCATCCAACCTGGGATCGTGTTCCAAAGCGACCCTAAGGCGTCCTCCACGCTAATCCGTTTTCATTTGGCTTCGTTTTCGGTGACATTGAAAACGCATCGATCGATCTGCATCTACACTATCGTTTTCATACCGTTTTCAATCGTCCACACTAAAACGCTCGAATACGCTAAATTGGATATATGTCACGTAAGTTGAATATGAACCCATGCTCAGAAGAGATACCATGCTTGATTTTTATGGACGCCAAGGCTGAGTACCAGCTCGCAAAAGCAGATGACTCCATCGTTTTCATTTCGATGCCTTTTCGACTGTCCACATAAAGGTGATACGTACACTCTTTTTTTTTTATAAGAACCTTTTTATAAGAACGTCAGGCTGAAAATCGGCCAAAATTTAAGAACATGCAAAGAACACACCCGAGGCTGAGGAATGGCCGAGAACTTTATTTTGTTACATTACGGCACAAAATCATGGAATTCGCAAGTAGTCGACAGTGCAACTGTCGTGTTCTCGGCTGTGGCACGTTTGGTTCGTTTGTGCGTCCGAGCACGCCAGCTCAACCACAGCACAGAAACGGAGTTGATAATTGCTTTAATCTTGTCTATTACGGTACATGCGGTGAAACTAAAAGATATGAAATTCGAGGCTGGAACTAAAGCTAAATTCTTTAAGTGTAAATCAAATGAGAATGGTCAAGAATAAAATAAACTTACGTCTGATTCTTCTCCGATGCTAGAAACTAATTGATTAACTCCAGGAATAACTCGATAATTTGACTTCAAACTCGATCACCTTTTCAAACCGCGTGTTGCTTCAAAACTAAAACATTCTTAATAATTTGGCTGTCAATTAAAAACTAAACAAAATGGTTAATATATAATATGTTCCGGGCGCGCCAGGAGTGCGAGTTCATGTTGAGTTCGTGACAGCAACATTGTTTGCAACCTGAGTAAAATACATGGAAATTTTACGTTACGAGAACAATTGGCAGGACTCATTATTTTCTCTTTTACTCCATCTACTTTTATATAAAATATCGAAGCTCTTATCTTCTTAGATACACATATAATAAAAAGTGTGTACACAAAATACGTATGATTATATTAAGAACATTTTAAGAACATTTGAGGCTAAAATCCCCAAAATTAAGAACATTCAGCCTCGGCCCAAAAATAAGACGTTCTTATATAAAAAAAAAAAAGAGTGTATGCGTTATCATTTGGATCCACTTTCGAAAGCGCTTTCAAATTGATGCGGTTTCACTGAAAACGCTCAGCGTCTTAATGTAGACAGAAGACTTAAACGCATCGAAATGTATGCAGTTTCTAACGAAAACGTACGAGTATGGATAGGACCTATGTCAGCCGATAGTCAGACAGCAATCAGTTTGGTTTATAGTTAGCTTGTTTTAGGTGTTTTTATATTTGTTTACTATCGGATACGGGTATAGTGCGTGCCGGAGTCTTTTAGGTCATTATATTTACAAAGTATCTGTAAAAGATTGTCCTGTATATTGCGGTGCAAATGTAGGAAAAGTTATCCAATGTTACTAAGAACCAGTAAATTTTGCCGAGGCTCATCGTTCTTAATTTTTTGGTTACTTCAGTCTTAATTTGTTCTTAATTTCTATAAGCGGCTTATATTGAAGTAGAAACAAAAGAGAAACAAGCATTGGAAAACAAAATACCTCGCATTGCAGATTGTAAGGCTGTATTTAGAGGCAAACTAACTTCATTGTTTGTTGAACAGTCTTTAGCGCTCAGATTACACTGGATGAATCTTTTAATCCGTCAAGTTTACCTGAAGAATTCAGTTCATAGTTATCGACTTATAAAAAAAGCATGTATATCGAGGTCTCGTAAAAACAGTTCCGGCAAACTATTCCGGTTCATTCCGGGCTTCCCACGCTATTTCATTTTCGGTCTGCTCATTGTATTAAAATACCGGTTATTTTGTGTCAAACAATTCTTTGTGTTTATTATGACCGTAAATATTACGTCAGCAGACATCTTCCAACATGGTATAAATAGCTTTGACTCAGCCCTCGAAGCATTGCTTTTGTCTACCGGATGCGTTAGTGCAGGATTTAAATTGCAAATTTGATCAGTAGTTAAACTGTTTATGGTTGATTCGCACGCGCACGACTTCATAATTTTGCAACTTTCTCTGCTATGTCCATGAAGCAGTTTTTATTTAGTACAGCGAAGATAAATGTTTTAAAACGAAGAAGAATGGAAAGAGGCTCTGTAATTTTGTTCTACTTTGTATTGACTTGGCTGCCTCAAGTCTACAGCGAAATTTACCCGTCTTTGCAGTGGAACCCGCTTAACCCTTTGTAAGTTTTAAATCTTTACTGTTTACAATTTTCGTAAATTCTCGGTTGTATTTCAGTTTACAAGTAATATGATACAGTTTTGTTTGAAGTTATGTTTTTATACCATTCCTTATATTATATTTCCTTGTCAGTTCACTGAGCTGAGCTGAAACACCCTTGTAAACATTACTAGTCTTGGCTTTGAACCAAAGTTTAGAAAAAATGGCGGCTGAAATTCGCCTGTAACCGAAAGGTTTACCATAAATCAACTCATTTAATTATCATTTAAGAATTTTGTGATATTGTCGAAACTATCAAGTTTGACCATAGAAAAGTAATATAATTGTTGCCAGCTTAAAAACGAAATACCATTCCGTTGTAAAAGCATCCTGAGTGCTGGTTTTTAACAAAGAAACAATGAATTTCAAGTGTGTATTTTAAAAATGGCGTTGTAATTCATATGTGTTAGATGCAGCGTGATATAATTATTCACACAATGCCAACGCGGATGTGATATTTGACGTCAAACGTTTACAATTTAAAAACAAACAGTTTCAAAGTTAGTCAGTAGCACCTCAAGTCTTGCCAATTTTTAATACTAATATATATGGTTTGAGAACCCTCAAAATTGAAAGATCTAAAGTGAAGAACATACAATAATTTTTTATGAAGTCCCCCCACAGTGATGAATATATTGTTTGTTTCAGATTTGAAAGGTCTTATTTTTACTTCACGCTTAATTACGACTGCTACCTCTTTTTCTTTTGAGTTCGTCGAGAAAATGAAAAATTGACCGAGAACAGGAGCTGAGCTTTCAGTTTTCTTGTTTAGCCTGCTGGTACTTTTTTGTTTTGTCGGTTAAGCGGTGCCAGAAACTGAGAAAGTTTTCCGTACGAAACAAATGAAAAACGAATAAAAAAATTCAATTTACGTGTGAAGACAACCTTGATTGTTCTTTTTTAAAGTTACTCTTAACTTTTGGGCAAATTGGAGCCTCGGTGTTCGTTTAAGATTGTTCTTATAAGTAAAGTAAAGCAAAAGTAAAGAGACTTTATTTAACGAGGGTAACGCGTGACAGTAATTAAACTGATAAACTTGTGGCCCTCGGTGCGCACTTTACCCCCCTTCCTCTGTCAGTGCTCCATTTTACGGGTATTTAAAGCTCAAGCTACACGGATCAGAGGAAAGTCGGAACAGGCGTTGGAGTCACTGAGAATCGAACTAGGGACCTCCAGCACAGACGGCAGCGCACTTACCAACTGTGCTACGTCTGCTCCTTATAAAAAATGTGTGTACATTCGTGTACAAAGTTCACTTCCTGGCATATCAAATGACAATGCCAGACAACGGTATAATTCAGTTAAGAAGCTAAAAGCAAAATTAATGTATTATTTTTTCCGGCATAGCTTTTGTACGGCGCATATCTTCTGACGTGGGCGCACACTGTGTAATTCTTTCTTATTCCGTTGTTATCTGTGTGACTTGTTACTAGTAATACGGACAACAACACAATTACACAGTGGAAAGGAAGGTGAGGACAGAACTTGAATTCAACAGACTCCTCCAAAAATTTGTTCAATCGCATCTTAAAGTAACAAAGTGCTGCAAAAACTTCCCACGATTATTTCATGTCTAAACCATCTGTGGTATTTAACAGAGAAACACCTCGGAAATTATTGTACACTTGTATAAAACTTCCATTTCATGTTTTGGGGTGGTGGCGGAAAATGTCGCAGGTACCAGTTCCGGGTATCACACTTCTAAAAGACTTGCAGTGTTGACAGACATGTTGCACGAACGAGAAAATTTGTAATTTTCATCGCCAGAATGAAATACACCTTTTTTATAAGAACAGCGAGGCTCAAATTTACCCACATTTAAGAACAAGCTCAGACTTAGGTTCGATAACTATAGGAAATTTTTCTTGTAGAAAATTGAACTAAACTCGTAATCTAAATCAGCAATGGAGTCGGAGAGTTTCTAAAGTAAAACATAAACGAATCACTGTCATCTGAGCCCTAAAGACTACTCAACAAATGATGAAAGTGGCTCGCCTCTAAATTCCGAGTCGTACAATACATGTGTGGTGCAAGGCGTTTCGTTTTCTAATCAGCTTTGTTTCTGTGTTTTTTTCCTTCAATAAAAACCGCTTATAGAATTTGGAACATTTTAAGAACAAATTGAGGCTGAAGTCGGCAAAGAATGTGAGCCGTTGAGCCTTGGCAAAATTTACTGGTACTTCTTATAAAAAAAAGCGTGTACAGTACTCAGTAGTGATACATTTATTTTGATTTCTGGTGCTTTTCTTCCCTCTCTCCTCTCCTCTCCTTTCCTCTGCTCTCCTCTGCTTTCCTCTGCTCTCCCCTCCTCTTCCTTCCTCTGCTCCCTCTCTTCTCCTCTCCTCTCCTCTCCTCTCCTCTGCTCTTCTCTCCTGTGCTCTCCTCTGTTCTGCCCTCCTCTCCTCTCCTCTCCTTTTCTCTGCTCTCCTCTGACCTCATCTCCTCTCCTTTTCTCTGCCCTCCTCTCCTCTCCTTTTCTCTGCTCTCCTCTCCTCTCTTTTTCTCTGCTCTCCTCTCCTCTCCTTTTCTCTGCTCTCCTCTCCTCTCTTTTTCTCTGCTCTCCTCTCCTCTTCTTTCCTCTGCTCCCTCTCTTCTCCTCTCCTCTGCTCTTCTCTCCTGTGCTCTCCTCTCCTGTGCTCTTCTCTGCTCTGCCCTCCTCTCCTCTCGCTTCTCACGGCCATTGCCATTTTCATAATTTTAAAATCAAGGTCAAGAAATGAGTTTCCAGCTGTACGCAGATAGCAGTTTGATAAATCTCCGCATTTTCTGAAATATAGCTCCCAACTACGTCCTATCTTTTAAAAATGCTGTATATATAAAAACGGCTCCACTGGTAGGATTCTTTGTAGAACTGAAGACCCTCGAAACTTACTTTCTCTCTTTCCCTCGAAAAAATACTCAAGCTTTTCATTTTCTAAGCTCAAAATATCGAGTTTACGCACGCTCAATTTCGAGTTCCTTAGGGCAATTCAAGACATGCAGTGATCAGTTTTGCACTAAAAAAGGTTAGATTTGACGTCAAATTACATCAAAAAAGCATAAAAGCAAGCGAGTCGGATTGAATCTATATTTAGGCTCACTGCCAGTAACAGGAATATAGCAGTCAAAAGAGAACTTCCTCTTCACACAAAATAGTTTCATTTGAAAATTGTTTTTTAGTTTTTCTTCCTCGTTCTTGTTACGTAAAACACGTAAGCAATGAACCACTTAAATGGGGGTTCTACCTAAATTTTAGGCAGTTGGGAGAGAGAAGTGAAGGAGGATTTGGAAAGGAAAAAGTTTGAGGACGGATGCCAAACCGTGGTTCCTAACAGATTGAAGGTGTAGCTTCGGTTAGCAGACGGTTTAGTATCCGTCCATTAAATTTTAACTCAAAAATTAACTGTTCAACTTCCCTAAAATTCACTAAAAATTTTCCAAAAAGCACTTTTGAATTCAGCTTCCCTCCTCTTAAACCGGGTTAAAAAAATCCAGCGGTAAATTTCCAAATACTCGCTGCGATATGAGCCGAAATGTCTCAAACTTTGATTAAAATGACGTGTTTAGGCATAGACTCCCCTTAAGAAATTAGAATGACAATAACTTTTTATTTAAGTGGTGTTGACGTAATGTTTAAAATTATCCCAGACTGCTTTAACTCTTAATGAGAAACGTCCAATCTTCAACTGTTTTGCTAATGAATAATATTTTTGATATTAAATTAAAATTTAAGCGATAACCATATGGTTCCATTTTAATGGTAAACTATCGAAGAAATGGCTTTATCACGTTATAAAATCATGACATAACAGGAACGACTTGCCTGGACCGATTGCAAATCTTTAATTGCTCTATTTTAATGTTCGACCTGATAGATAGCCGAGTTGCAATATTAAAGAGCACGTCATTACACAGTTAATGATCTATCCAAGATACGAAGAAACGCTTCGCCGAAATATGTTAACTTGGTCATATATATTGTGTTTTGTACTGCTAAACCTCAACATAATTTCTCAACTTTGTATGAATTAATTTAAATTTATTAAACAGAAGCAGAGCTATTTTTGGAAGTTACATTTTTTTGCGGGGTTATAAGGTGGCAAATTTCCCGTGCTGTTTCTTCAAACATCCACTCGATTGTCTAAATACTGGATTGGACTCGACTACCAAACAAGGACTTTCGCAAAAACTGCGATAACTGCCGGACAACAGAACGGAATGATCGTATTTAGAACTGTCGTTTTTTATTAACTGGAATAATGCCCATTGCTATGGAAACTTTCGCCAGCAATTTTCGAGTACCTCATGAGTTGAAAGTAAAAAAAGAATCTTTAAAACTGAATAATTTAGTTTCGTATGAATCCGCAACTCATCATTGAGCTAAAAGCATCTAAAATCACTTTTCGATTATTTTTACCAACAAATGTTGTTTGAATCTTGATGCCATAAACTGACTATTTTATTTTGACTATCTTATTTCTTTAGGTTTAAAGAAAAGCTCACAATATCTGTCTTTCCAACCTCCAAAATGAACTTGGTGTGCCCTAACGATGGTACCGTACTAAAACGCATGCGTGATAACACGCCGAAGGAAGAGTTGTATGAAAACATCTGGATTGTAGATAAAGCAAGTTACGAGTCCTGTAAAGTGAACACAAGCGTAAAGTCAAACCAGCGATTGCGGAAATGTAGCGATCCTTCAAGACTCGAGTATCTTCAAGTGGTGATTCAAGAATACAGTCCGACTGGAGGGCTGGAGTTTAAGCCCGGCAATGATTACTATTTTATTTGTAAGTGAAATTGATTATCATTATATCCATACAGTCCAACTGGAGGGCTGGAGTTTAAGCCCGGCAATGATTACTATTTTATTTGTAAGTGAAATTGATTATCATTATATCCATACAGTCCAACTGGAGGGCTG
>JAOEJH020074512.1:0-10149 GCA_025448215.2 Palythoa grandis
ACAATGAGCCTCGGCAAAATTTACTGGTTCTTATAAAAAAAAGCGTGTATTAGTAATAATAGTCACAATGATGTTGATGGAAAAAATGTTGTTTTTCTTGCATGTCCAAAAAAAAGTTGACTCTATTAACAAAATTTACCTGAAAAAGAGCTCTCCACAGTTATACATTATATATTGTAAAAAATTGGAATGTTTAGACTCTCTAAGAAAAACCTCAAGACGACAATGTAAAATCGATGGCCAGTACTAATTCAGATTTCATCAGGTTAAACTATAATCAGCACCACGTATGCATAAAATTTTGGTCTTAACCATATCTAATCTTTCCTCCACTAGAGTCAGCTGCTAACCATAATAACTTTGTAAATAGCTAATTCAAAATTTACAATTCTTTGATAAAATAATGTCTTGCATCATGTTTTAAAGAAACAGTTAGCTGATCAACTTTTCTTCTGTTAGAGTACATGTACAATAATTATTGTAACATGAACATAATACAATTAAACACTTACCTCCAACTTGTAAGGTCGCATTTCTGCTGTACACTGTTCCATGTTTGTTTCTGGCCACACACTGATAAATACCAGAGTCTGAACGGCGCCGTTTGTGAACAACCCGAATGAAGGTCAGGTCTCCCTTTGGCATCTGATAACGACGGCTTTCAGGGTCCTTGTTATCAGTGGGAACAGTCATACCATTGTGAAGCCAAGAAATTATTGGAGTTGGGTTCCCTGTGGCTCTACATTTTAGGTTGGCATTGTCATTCTTCTGAACAATTATATCTTCGGGCTCTATAATAATACTTGGTGCTGCGGAATTCAGATAAAGTTAGAATTTAAGGCAGCAAACCATTTTGGAATAAAATTATATGGGAAGGAGGAATTCACTCATCAAACTCTTAGCCATGATGCATTACCAGGGTTTTCAGTAAATGTTATTAGGAGGGGTCCCCGGGACCCCTTGTTTCTTTCATTAGGGGTCCCAAGTTAACCAATAAGGCTCCCAGAAACGTCCAGGATTTGTTAAGTCGCACCTAAACACTGGGAATAGTCTAAACAGCCAGTGAGACCAACACTACTACTACAGCTGTAGTTGGACAGCTCATCTTATAGTACAAAATAAAGTGATAAAAGAACTTCAACTCATGTCACTGAATCTATTGTTAAGAGAGGTGGATACCAGAAATAAAGTACTTCACAATTTCAAATAGATACTTGTAACTTACAATTTAGTTTAATTTCCCAAAAATTAATGTAAAAATCATGATTTCAGCTAATTTTACTATTGCTTCTGCATTGTAAAAAGTTAATTCTATTTCTGCTTAAAGAGTCTGTTTTTCAATTCTGGCTGAAAGTTCACTGTAATGGCTTTCAAGCTTCTGCATCCAAGGGACGCAGAGCATTTTATCTTTTGCATTCCAAATTATTTTTTGCATAAAATACACAATTTTTTGCATTAATGAAAACCCGGGTTACACTATTCAAATTACAGACAATGTTGTTTTATGGAGTTCAGTACCACTAGCAAGGTGTCTTTTAAATCTCAACAGCATCTAGTGTGACAGCAATTGTACTTTAATTAATTTAGAAAAATTAGGTTCTATATTATTGTTATAAGCAATGTTTCATCCTGATGACATTATTTCTAAATAGATCATAAGATAACATGCCAATATATGTTTTGCTCCATGATATATTAGTCTGTGATATTTTCAGCACCGACAAGGGGCAGGAGGGAAGCACAGGGAGAGGGTGGGGGTGGGGAAGGGAGAGTTAAGGTTGAGCCCTCTAGATGTGTGTATGAGCAGTTTTGGAGAATTTCATTTTTGAGGAGAAGTGAGATGTTGATAAACTAAATAAGACTAAGTCCGTTGTTATTTGAGTCAGTAATCTGATATCAGTAAATCAAACAAGTTCCAAAAATCAAAAGGGCAAACATTTGTAAAATATGTCAACACCAAATAAAACTTTATGATTACTGACCATAATCAAGTCAAAATTTATCTCTAGGAAGCAAGAGATGAAAATTTTTATCTTAAGTACAAATATTATTTAAAAGCATTTAGTTTTTTCACATCCAATTAGTTTATCGCATCAATGAAACTACTAATATAACTCATACAAAATAAAGTATGTTTTGGACAAAGATGGAATTGATAACTCGAGTAAACTATGAAAGTTGAAAAAAAATACTTTCCTACCCAAAAAAAGTTGATATTTTTTAGGAAAATTCTCTAATACATCAATATTTTTTGTTGTGTTGATGGTTATCCAGGGTTTTTAATACAAATCTCATTTAGTGGCACAAGGTGAGGAATAGGCAGATAATGACATCTGAACCTGGACAACTTGTGCCAAAGGTCTGAATCAAAATATCTACGTAGGTCCAGGGGAAAGCCTTTCCCCAAGGCAAAATCTTAAAATGTTGCTGTTTTAAAATGCATTTTTTTTGACTGAGACATCTTTTTCTGCTTTTTCACATGAAATTAAAATAATTTATGCATATACATTGATCTTTAAGACTAAAATCCCACCAGTTTGAAAGAATGTTAACCAGCTACAGCATGTCTATTGTGACCGGCCTCAACTTTCTAACGTTTCTACCAAAGAAGGTGGTGAATTCAAGTGGAATAGCTGGCAAAAAAAAATGTTGCCGTATTCTGGCTCTTACTGGAAACCCTGGTTTTGGACACACTTGTTTTTGTACAAAGTTCTTTATTTTATTATTTTTTTATCAAAACTTCTTGTTGTGGAATATAATGTATATAACCCATACACTACCTTGTGGTTCAAGTTTATCCTTGATTCAAACTGTATTCTCTATTGTTTGGGATTTGATAATAAATTGTAAGTGAAAAATGGAAAATATATTTGTCTGAACCACTGATAAATTTGAATCACAAAAATGTCTTAAATAAATGTACTTGATACATATGAAGTTTCAAACAATAAGTAAAATTTCACAGAGAAGCATCAAAACAGATTTGTTCTGGTTGAATGTGGTTACTCAACAAGAACAGCCTTTTCAAGTTTGCTCTTTTAAAAGAAAAGATTTCTAAACAAAGATGAAGTAAGCACAAGCCAATTAAGAGAACAAAAAAATAAGGAAAAAGATATAACAACTGAACAAAAGCTTGCAAATATTTGAATATTGCTCGTTCTTTAGGGGTTCCAAAACATGCACAATTCCTAAAAACATTGTCTTCTCACAGTATCTACAAGACTAAAGCAATGAGAAATGGACTAAAAACAGACCTGCCAATGCACAGGATTTTATCATGTGACACACAATTTTAACCTAAATCTTTAGCTCTCACAAAAGCTAGAGCGTCCATTTCACACAATTTTTAAAGGATATGCCAAAATAATATAAAAATTATGTACTACCTGATAGCGGAGCTCCCAATTTCTTCCAATTCATTTATTATCCTCTACATGGAAGACCAATTAAATTGAGGCCAACTGTTCCATGGTGCAATGGTGATTCAGTTGTAGAATTCTTACCTTTTTTGAAGCTCTCTGCCTTGGTGGACTTGTGTCTTAAAGGTTTTTTTGTGAAAATTTCCAGTTTTTTTGAGAAGAAAAATTAAAATCTTCAGTTTTGAGGACTTTCAAGGTTGGCAGGTCTGTAAATATCCTTAATTAGGATCTTACCTTGACCAGCAATGGTGTGTAGAACAAGACAAATAAACTGGAATAGAAAAAGAAACACAGCACCAGCCATTTTCTGCCAACTGATGATCCACTAGTCCCCAACAGCTGATCCTACTCTGCTGCCAAATTCACATTACCAGTTACCGAGACATTCTCATGCATGGTTTGATGTTGGGTGTAAAAACAGCTCTCTGTGAAGTAAATAAAAGTGTTAGTCCTGAATTATCTGGTTGTTATTTATAAGTTTCGAATTGGGTAATAACTCAGACACTACAGATGAAGAAAATTTGCCTTGACCAGATGAAGACAAAATAGAAGCAGTTAAAATGTAAACATGTGACAGTTATGTTTCTGGTAATACAGGAGCACCTGCACTCAATATTATTTAAGTCCCTGCTATTGATTTCAAATGTTTCAAAAGATAAGTACTGAATTTCTTACCTAACAAACATAAAATTTAGCACAAGAGAACGTCAAGCACTGGATGGATAGTAGGTAGCAAGTATAAACATTACTTTAGGTGAAAAAGCCACTCATTTAACCATGTTCCTTCAATAATCTGCAGCATGTGGATATACATAAAACAACAATCACGTCAACACTACATATCCACTTGAATCTAATTTCCCCAATGTGGCTTGTCCACTATCAAATGAACCAAACATAAATTTCCCATTAAAAAAACAGCTGTGAATGTCTTCTCAGTTACATACTGATAACTATATTTGTCATTGAACAAAAATTTAATGTCTGCCAAATGAAGTGATTGGATTTTACTGTCCTTGATAACGCCAAAATTAATTTCAAGACTGCAATTAAAATTTCTGCAAAGAAAAATTGGATGTTCCTGAGATTGATACTAATCCTAGATAAAAATTCCACTTCAACTTGAAACAAAATGGATTAGTCTAAGGTTATCTCGGATAGGAAACACCTTGTTCATTACCATTGATTAACAAGAAATTCAATAACTAGTTTCTTAACAACCTGCCAACTGAAGTGAGATTTCTGTAATGAGAATTGGCATCTTGCATAAAAGGAGATTAAGAAGTATTCATTCTTACCACTAGCTGTTCATCAACAAACATATCAGGAAACATCGCACAGCCTCACCCAAATGATAGCAATCTAGCTTTATATCACATAATGAAACTAGTGTCTGCTTCAGGCCATTTGCAGAAATTTTATCTTCACAATATCTGAATTACATTTAGAGCTTAGTCAAAGCAAAAGTTTTTTTAAGGGGAGTAGAATTGAATTAAAAATATAGAGGCAAAAACCACCATTCAGTAAGGTTTTATAAGAAATAAGTTTTACAGAATCTAGAAAGGAACAAAAAAGAATTTATTGTTATTTCTAAAAACAAGCTTTTGATCAAAAATTTCCTGAGTTTTTCTAATGACATTAACTTTAATTTCATGATTCAATTATCATACAACCAAATCTGAAAATTTGCTAGAAAAAAATGAAGGTATGTATTTCAAAATAATAGTACTGCATAACTAATAATATTTAAAGAATGTTACTAATAATCATTATAGTGATAAAACGATAACAAAACAATACAAATCCACGGCAAAACTTTTTTATTTCATGCAGTTGGAACAAGGAATATGCAAATGCCTTCAAAGATATTGCCACCAAAATGGTCAAAACTTTCAAAAACAGTAACAGTGTGGCCCTGAGAAGTGTTTACTATACACTTAAAAAACTTTTACCTGAGGATTCACCGATGCTCTGACTACCTATATTAAGGGATCCAAGTATCTGGCAAAAATATGCCCCTTGGAAGTGCATATATATGCACATCAAGATTTACCAGAACAATATATTTTGGCACCTGTACCAATGTTATCCGATGCACGCCAAAATTCTGAGAAGTAGCTCGGGTGAAAAAGGAATATAATAATTATATTTTGTTTCTTTAAGTTTCCTGAAGGTGAATGTTACTGTACACTTAATACTTTTTCCATTTCTAACTTCTTTGACTGATATTTTAACTTGCTCATGGCAACATAAACAGCACATTTTTTACTTACAGAAATAATTTAGTCCTGGAATTTTATTTAAACAATTAGGCCAAACCCGCAAGAACAAGAAAACATAATGTACACAAGGAACATGAATATTGATATCGAGGTACAATATTTTAAAAATTGGGTTAACCACGCCATCTAAGTTTAGAGATATTTTTTAGAATTTATAAAATTGACTGAAAACGACGAAACTATAAATAGCAAACATGAATTAATTAAAGAAATTCCTTTGTTCAATTTACGCAAAAGTACAAACAGCCAAAGCGGGAAAATATAATTTTCTCGGTAGATTAAGTTCTGTATGGAAACAAATCGCGTCTTATTTTGATTAAGCTAGGGTAATTGCAGTCAACAGTTAAACGCAACAATAAAAGTACACGCAAACTCAATGTCAGTATTGTTCCATTTGTACAAGTATGAGGCCGAAATATATAATAGAACTGTAAATATGCAACCCGCTGGCTGTTTGGGCGCAAAGGTTAAACTGAGACCTCAGTATTGGCCTAGAGACTACTGTATAAAATTTTCTCATTAACTGACCTTAGGCTCAAACCAAGAAACTTTTCGACACGCACGCAATGAAAATGTAACTTCACCGAGTTTTAATTCGAAAACAGCGAGCGACTGTAAAAGTTTGTTTAAACACTTATATTTATAAAAGGACAAATTTTTTGTTTCGACGTACACAAACGGATGAACATGCCGTGTTTGAACAAAAATGTAGTTTCATTATCACAGAACTGAAGTCAAGATGTTAGTTTTTGTTTTCTAATAACATCGAGGAAAGCAATAACTTTTATCAGTATATTTGCAATAGCTAGGTGATAGTATTCAGATTTAATGGCCAAAAAAATCAAGCACACGTAAATAAAGGCCTTGGTTAAACAAAGTTGTCGATGTCACTGAGGATAGATCATAAGTATTTAAACCACTTTCGTCATTTGCCATTTACTTTCTGTGTTGATAATAATTTAATCAAAAGTGATATTAGACTTTGGGAGCAAAGTACTTCATTAAAAAAACAAAAGAACTCGGTTTTACCTTGGCCTTTCGCAGTTTCTAAACGTAATCAAGATAAAAACTCAAACGGCTTCAGCATATTGTCACAAAAAATTAAAAAATCAAAGAGCTCCAGAAACGACAAGCCAGACATTTTTATACAGTCATGTTAAATTGACATCAAAGTTGTACAAATTCAGAACCCGTCACAAGAACAATTTTAATTCTCGGTCTCTTGAAAGATATTCTATCAAACTTTATTCCTGAATTTAAAATCAAATCTCAATAATCCGTAGACAACTCGTATCAAAGAAAACAAACCAACATCTCTTAAAAATTCTAAACACTACATTGTTTCCTGATCACATCCGCCACAAAAAACCACAAAAACTTGGATTCACTAAAAGCTATGAAAGTGAGAAGGATCGAATTTCAGCCAGACTGTACCACAACAAAGAGTCAAATACGGTTAACCCCCATCAAGGCTTAAAGAATAATAAAAACTTTTTATCTCCCAAACTAAAGTTGACAGCCATTAATGGAACGACCAACTTCTGTTGAGTAGATTTGGACGCAAAGTTCGAGGTCAAGAAACTGACATTTTGCATAATAAAGATGACAAAAGCCGCTCAAAGCTGGTATATATTACAATTCCCATTCAAACTTACAACGAGCGGTGTGAAAAATCCTTGTTCCTAAAGAATCGTTAGTTAAATTTTAAGACCCATAAACACATCAAATGAACTCTTTTGGGAGTGATGATTTGGCGCCGCTACAAAGCGCAAGGGGCGACCGTTTTAATCCAAACCCTCCAGACCATATCTTTCGTAAACGAACTACAAGCACATTGATCAGAACTGCCATAAACAAATTTAATCTTGCTCAATTTGTACAGTCAATAAAAGTAAAAAGTTGACTCAGAAATCAAAGCACGTTAGTAGGTATGTGCACTAAATTCTTTAGCAGTGCGGTCAACAAATCTTCGCTTTCGTTTTCCACTTGTCATTATTGTTAAGTAGAAGTTCTGAGCTCCATTCAAACAATACTACCGTTTTTTTAACGAAAAATTCTCGACCGATAAAGTACCCAGGGAGCAGAGTCCCTTTTTACCTTCTAAGGGGACTCTGCTCGCAGGGTACCGATAAAGAGACTGCTCCGCTTAAAATCAAAAGAAATATACTTGTACGTAACGTCAAGTTCAGACTTGCAATCGTTTATTCAAAACGAGGTCGGCATTGGCTCTAAAACTCATTGTTACTGTGTGGCCTTAGTGAGAGTCAGAAGATTTTCTTAAATTGCAAAGTACAATTAGTTCTTCTCACAACACAAAGAGTTGAAACGAGGTTAAAATCTGAAGCTTTCACTTCACGTTGGAACAATGGGGCTGTATACTTGCTGGCGTCCGTGGAAAGTGACAAATGTGGTTACAAATATCCACAGATCTCTACTAATGAAAGCTGGCATTTATTCTCGCCTTAAAGTAAGAAAAAAGCTCTATTCAAAACCATAAGATGAGCATGTGATAAATCACAACGAATGGAAGAGAAACAACAACAAGCTGAATAAAAATTAGACATGACATATCAAAAACAGATGAAAAATAAAATTCACTCACCTACGGCAATGTACTAAACGCTGCGACGTAAATATCACATCAACTGGCATCGACAATAATAAAAATTCATGAAGTACATTAACATCTTGCCATAAGAAGTACTTTGAAACGATACATATCTACTAAAATTATGTTTTTTCAAACAATGTTCACACCACACACGACTTGTTTCAGTCGCTCACGCTTCAGTGAAAGGCGCATATGACGGTCATGTCGGCTTTCTATTTCCATGACAGGTGCCAATCAAATCATTCGTGCACAACAATATATTGCAAGGCGCGAGTTATACAACTCAGTCATGTCCCAAAAAGAAAACAAATATATCAGTTTTACTCTTCCACAATTCCTTAAATATAAATTGGTTTGATTATATCTAAAGCCTTTAACTGTAAAATCTAGCTTACCATCAAAATAACAGACCAAACGTCTCGTTTGGTTTACCTGTTAAAGAAACAGTGTTTCAACTCGGTACTTCCGGCGGAAGTCGTGGTGGTCGCCGTTGCGCGTTGCGTTAGATACTATTTTTAGCGCAGGCATGTATTGAAACCATTGTGACAAATTTCATTGTTGCTAAAATTCAAACAAGCTATGAAATTTCTCGCTTACAAGCTAAATTGTTACCAAGCCCGGTTTCACAGTCAATATTTGCTCTTGCTACTTTGAGTTATTGTTATGAATCGGGTTGTAATTATTATTTTTTTGCCTTCACGACTTTAAATACCGGCGTTGATTCCTTGTACGGGCACATCAAAACTGTTTTAGAAAAAACAACTGTTTTAGAACTTTTAGAACTGTTTTAGAAAATTATTCGGCTGATTGCATGCTTACAGATAAGACATTCCGTTCCTTAAATCCAAGACATGCTAATGTATTACTCATATTATCGCAAAAATGCTCTTACAAAGACTGATGTACTTTCTTTTCATTTCCAAGCGGTGTTTAACATTAACAGTTCTTCATCGCTTCCAGTTCGAGGGCTTGGCCTACCCCGATTCTTCTATTCTTTTGTCAGCTTGCCGAAAATTGTAAGGAACCGGATATTGGATCAAACCCATTAAAGATTTTGAAAACGAAAGAGAACCATCCGGCTTCAATCCTAATTAGCTTGAAAAATAACACAAACTCTATTTTAGTATTTATATAAAAGAGTTCAATCATAAAACGTTAAAGAAAGCGGCTTGTCAGAACTTTTTCAGAAATTAGCTTTTAATTTTTGCAGGAAGCAGAGTTGATAATTAGCCGGGGTTATTTGATACGATTGACTACCGCTTTATATAAAAACACAAAACGTAAACCAGAAAACCGATCGATCACGAGTTATCGAGATCAAACATCTTCCGTCAAAAAATAGGCTTTTTATAGTTACGACTGTTTGTGTTTATCTTAAGATGATCCCTGCTGAGGTTTCAAAAAAAAAAACTTTACGAAAATTGTCAGATTCTGAATTTGTCGAAACGAGGAACATTTTCTAACTCTACCCTTTCAAAACAAGAAAATTTTAAAATGGCTACTTTACAAGGTTTCATCAACTGGTTCGAAAGTGAGAATAAATAACACCAATCATTTCTACTCTTCAAGACCAGCAAAATGAATAGTAAGTTTACAGGGTTTCATCAACTGGTTCAAAAGTTAGAATGAATAGCACCAACCATTTCTACTATTCAAGACAAGCAACATGAAGGGTCACTTTATAGGGTTTCATCAACTGGTTCAAAAGTTAGAATGAATAGCACCAACCATTTCTACTATTCAAGACAAGCAACATGAAGGGTCACTTTATAGGGTTTCATCAACTGGTTCAAAAGTTAGAATGAATAACACCAATCATTTCTACTCTTCAAGACAA
>JAOEJH020074604.1:0-10146 GCA_025448215.2 Palythoa grandis
ATTGAAGAAGTTACTGTGCAAATTTTAGGGGAAACGAACAAATTCCCTTTGAGTTGGAACTCTCGAAAGGCGATTTTATCGCTTGTTTTTGGAGAACGTAAAAAAATCTAAAAATTCATTTTAATTCAAAATTTTTAAAATAGTTCGAAAGCCAGCTCTATAAGCTTTAATTTGATATATGGGTTTAGGTATCTACGGTTTAAGACAGATGTACTGTATCGTTTTGACGCAAAACACCCATGAAGGTATACGGTAACCTTAACTGTTTGATAGTGTCCTTTTTTTATTTACTTTATAATTTAGTTACATAATCATAAAAAGCGCGGGTCTTTTTCAGCGTTAACTGTTGAATCATAGAAATCTTGAACTAGCCGGCTTAAGAGTTTAATAGCATTCTTTTTACTTTACTTACAGTTTAGTAATCTAATCGTAAAACCCCTTTGTTTTTCTTCAGGGCACATCGGTTGTGTACAGCAAAACTGCCTCCAGGCTCTGCAAGGTTGGTGTTGTGGAGCACTGCCTAGAGATTCTAAGGTGTCTGTTGACACACTGGAGGGACGTAGCTCAAAAAGAGGAGGTGAGACTACAGTGGCTATAAAGCAGAAAGTTCAGACATGAGGGTGTTATTCGTAGGCTAATTTTCGGAAGTGTGCTGCGGGAATACCTCACATAACAGTTGTTCTTTCTCATATTCTTTGCTGTTTTATTTTCTCCAAAATTAGCCGAACTACTGTGTACAATTATCAGGGCATGGAATCAACTTTTTTCCGGTAGCCACTTGGCTCCTAAATATTTAAGTGGTAGCCATTTCCAATTTAGTCGCTACTTATTTGAAACAAATAGAACATTTTTTTCACTGTATACAACTGTTTAAATGTATAATCACCTGAATCGAAGTTGATATCTATTTTTTCGGGAATAAACTTTTAGTGTTACACTGCCCGGATTTAGCTCCCAACATATTAAATCATTCGCAAGTTAAAGTAAAGTGTAATAAAGCATTGTAGTCAACACTATAGATTTTAGGATTTAGTCGCATCAGCGCCTGGATGTATTAGGCGAAATTTCATGCCCTGAATTTGGTACACGTGTCATGGTATATTACATATAATCACATATATTACATATAATTTATCATTAGAAGCATTATTATTGATCATTTACATTTGACTTTTGCTTATTCCCTGATTCTGTAGGTGGATACATCTGCCGTCGGAGGGTTATTGCTAAAACCACACCCCACACACCCACCCCCTGACATGTCTCCTTTTTTCCTCAGACAGTATGTTAAGGTAGGTGAAGCACTCTCTAGAATAACACCAATAACATAAACATAATTAGTTGGTATAGTGTAACAAGCCATTTCTGAAACTACTTAGGTTTCCATCTGTTTTTTATTTGCTTCACTCGCTTTAGCTCGAGGTACACAAGGATCTTTTACTGTACCACGGATATTGCTTTCGTGCTGGTTGTAGTTGGTTTTCCATAGTTTTCTTAAAACGATCACACAAGGCCTTACCACCAAGAAACCACAGTTGTTCTCTCCACAAAAGCGAAAACTCAAGAGAGAGATACCATTTGCGTTTAACACCTTTTGTACCCGTTCCTAGATAGTTTCCATCATTGGAACAAAAGAAAAACAAAGCCTACTTCAAGTTGACCATATACAAAAGAGTTCTTATTCGCAGAAAATGATTGGCACTATTGAAACATGTGGACAGAGACACGATTCTTGCACGTGTTTGGGACCTTGAATGAAACTAAATGAATTATCGGTTTTGTCCTTGTGACAGAAGCACCTGCTGTTATATCACCAATAACATTAACATTATATAGTTATCCTTTTGTAAATATACAATTCTTGTTCAGTCTGAGTCACTTTTAAACTTTTAAATGATTTTGGAGGGTGTATAAAGTGTTTTCCACGATTTTTTATTGCTTGTTTTAACGTGATTCGGCAATGGAAGAAAATTTGCAACTAAGTTATGTAAACTTTAATTATTGTGTTGTGTGATTGCGTTTATTTGATAAGTAGTTTTTGTGCTTTTCGAAATCTATTTTTAACCTTTCAAGCTTAAAATATGGTGTATGACTGCGTTTAATTGGTAAGAAGTTTTTGGGCTTTTCAAGATCTTCTTTTAACCTTTCAAGCTTGAAATATGAAGGTTTTAATTTCATTGTTTATGTCATTGAAGGGGCACGCAAGTGACGTTTTTGAGGCTTATCCACAGCTGTTGACAGAGATGGTTCTCCGGATTCCGTATCAGGTGAATTAAATTAATTCTCAAATTTTATTCTTTAAATGAAAAGCTGAAACTACGGTAACAAATCAACTGTTGCCTTCATATCCCTGTGATGGACAATACCGTTTATTCTGCGTACTTTGTGAGCGTTTTGCTTTTCGTTTGTAGCAGGCTGCCTTGTTGTAGTGAAAAATAAGTTGAGAATCGATTTTGTTAATTTAGTTTGTCTAAATCTATGTATAACAAATAAATAATAGTGCTTTTGTTGCTCGAAGAACCAAAAACGTTTGAAGTTGTGACTGTTTAAACTTTGTTATAAGACCTGTATACAAAGGGTTATTGCGAAACGTTGACACGTTTAACTCTACATATAGTTACTGGAGTTTCGCGCAGTTTCTTAATAGATTCTTTGGGTATAAGAAAAAAGGACGGTATCAAATATTTGTTATCAATAAGTTCTAATGTAGAATGCTTTCATTAGGTAAAAAAAGTTTCCGATGCAGGTGAGGAGGGAAAGATGTCTGCAGACTTCACAGAAGAATGGTTTTCAATTCTTTGCGAGGTAAGCTTCTAAACAGGTATTTTTATACCAAGCAATTGGTTCGTCCTCGTTTTTTTTTCTTTCGTTTTTTCCAAATTATAGATTTCAGCATGTTTTCGAAATGAAATGCACGGTATGTTTTCAAAAGAAAACGTAATTTTTTAAAGCAATATTTCTTTTAATAATGTTTTTAATAATGTTGCTTAATAAAATGTTGGTAAAATTTGTAGCAAACGTTTTTGATCAGTATGATAATCATCAGGTTGACTAAATCACAGAGTGCAGTCAGCTAAACTATAAATAGCTGAAGGCAAGAAATTACAATTGCAATTTGTTCGATTGGCTGTCAGCAACCATCCTTTAACAATCAAGTACCTGTCTTCCATTTATCTTTGTACCCCAAAGGAATGACTTAAACTAAGGTTTAAAATTAGGTTTGGCAAATACGTCATGCAATAGGATTCCCTCTATTACCATCACTAATACTAGGGCGGCTTCAGCCGAGACTACTTGTAGTGCAGCCTTGGGGCTCATGATCTGTAGCTTTACAGTGCTAAATATTAGGGTTGTAGCTGCATGATGGCTATTTGCTCGCAAGGAGCTAATCCGCCCTTTGACAAGTCTTGTTTTTAACCCTGCTGGATGTCATGCCACCCTCCTCCCCAACTGCAAGCTGGTAAGGGAGCCGGTTTAGTTGCCGACTACCGGACCAAGTGGCAGGTCGTTGGGTTATGTGTTACCAGTATCAGAGCAAGCTGTGACCTGACCAGATCTGTGATGGGAAAAAACTCTAAAATTTTTGACAGTTTTGCTATAGTTTGAATGGAAATTGCTTTTCTCTCTTCACAGTACATGTTGGTACAACATACGCCGTTTGTGAGAAGGCAAGTAAGAAAGGTGAGTTAAAGCAATAGTTTCTTTCTCTTATTTTGTTTTGATCCACTGTCCTTCTAATGCTAAGCTTCTCTTCTCTTTTCAAGATATTTCGGATACAAGCGAGCCCTCTTTTGATGGTAAATCGTATTCAGACAATTTAGTACTCAAGGAGAGCAGCCATCCTCGTACGTGTGGGATGTCATGTTTTTTCTTTTCATATCCAGTTCGCTGATTTCACAACCCTTTCACAATTTCTACTCTCGGAATAGCCCTCTGCTGGAACTCGGACTTGGAGTTCATTATGTTCTCTTCGCCTGCCAGTCTTCTATTGATCCTTACTTCCTCATCTACCTATGTCGTGAATGGTTCTGCGAAAAACTTGTAAAGTGCATAAATGAACTCAGCCGACTCTCCTGTATGGACATTCTGCTGGTATTTGTAACGTGGATTACTCTCCTGCTTGTTCCTGAACCTTTTGCATTTTCACACCATCTGCTATGTAGTGTCAGGCTGGTCTCAACATTGTAGGACAGCCTTTACGCCCTTGTCGCAACACGTCTTACGTCTGATGGTAATAGCCCACACGTTATCAAAACAGTTGAATCAAGAACCTGTAGTTTATGATGAAACAAGCAACTATATTATGCCTACACAAAGATCAATAACTGACCATCAGGATATCTGAAATACGCGCAATTCTGCAATTGGTTTCAGGTCCATTAAATTCTATATCAGTTGTAAAACATTTTAGGAAGTGCAACTTTCCACTGAGCACAGTGTTTATCTTGCAAAAAGACAGGGACGAGTAATAGCAACACCAAGGATAATTCATAGAACTGTTAATCAGTCTGTGCCATTTTCCTTTTCATAGAGTTCACTAAAATGTTATAACTATATGTTCCTTTTTAGTTGCTGCTGTTCATTTGTGGATCAAAGGAAAGCTATCGACAGTTGAGGGATCTCCATGCTTTGGAGTTTCACATGAATGCAGTCAGGTATAAAATATCTTCTGTTTGTTCCTTGCATTAATTTGCAAATATCAGTTCTGCTTTAACGTGATCACATTAGCACTTTTGATAGTAGTTCATCCATTATTTTGAGCTGGGGCGAAAGCTATTACCAAGAAAAAGAAGGTTTTCTGTTTTTTTTTGAACAGGTTCTATTCAAGAACCCTCTTTTCTAAGCACGTTGTTATGAAATAGACATCAGCTTTAAAAGCTATCGCATCCTTTGTGTTTGGTAGTGAACTGAAGTAATTTTTGTTTTTCTTTTTGGAGAAACCTGGGCTGGGTTGTTCAAAAGTGGGTTAACTTTAACCCTGGGTTAAGCCGTAATTCAAAGATTATTTTTTTCACCAAGGAAAGATTTACCCCGCATATAAAGTAATTTTCAGATTTTCTAAGGAAACAAAGTGTCAACCCCAGAAATGCAGCCCAAATCAGTCTCTACAAGGTTGGAAACAGAAAGATGGGTTAAAATTTTAACCCTGGGTTAGTGCTAATCAGCTCTTGAACAACTGAGCCCTGATGTTGAAATGTGGATTGTTAAAATATGTGTCAAACACTGTCCACAGTAGTTGCAAGGCTCTTAAGAATCTTGGAAAACCAGGAAAGCCATCAAATTTTACGCTGTAAGCACATAGTGTAATTGTCACAATTTTGTAGTGTGTAATGCAAGTTTCCTTCATGGCAATAAACAATATTGCGTCAATTACGTACTTACAAAGAATTCCTGGTAACGGAGTGAGAAATAGTGCGGAAATGCAAATTCTAAGATTTCTGTTTTAAGTTCTTACGTTTTTTGTTAGCCTTACTTTGTTAAGTTTTACTTTGTTTTGTAGGCAACTAAGTGCCCAGGGAGGGTTTGACAACGACAGACAGATCAACCCACCGATTAGCCTGGCTTATGATACCATTATTTCTCTGGTAAGTAACGCAACTGTAGGACTAACTCTTTTCTTGTCAACTATACTTTAGTGGGATTTAACGTCTTATGAAATAAATTCAAGGTTGATTAAAAAAGCTGACGTTTCGAGCTTAGCCCCTTGTAGTAACAAAGTTATGGTATTTATTCAAATGAAAGGCTAACGAGCAAAACGTTAGCTTCTCTTGCAAAAACACTAACAATGAATATCTTTAACTGGATTTTACAATTCCATTTACCACGGTCGGTCAAACTGGTCCGGTTTTTCCCGTTAGGGACAGAACAGCTTTTGAGGAACAGTGCTTTTAAGAGCGAACCGCTTAAAGTACCAAATGTTAATCCTTGAAAATTCGGCAAGTCGCTTCTTGTGGGAATTGTGCTTCATTCTCAAACTTTTGCGGTGTTGCCTGAGTTTGCTTGCACCTGCGAGAGACTCGCATCTGGCCAAACCAATATTTTGGTGTTTACAAAGAATCTTTGTACTTAATCTGTGACGCATTCGATAGATTTTAGGTTTTGCAAAATTTGTTGATGAACATGATGAAAATGTTTTGCATTTTCTTAATTATCACTGTACCAATGAGGAGTTTCTAACACTGTGTGAGCGTTCTTCTGTAAATTGAGGTTCTTGTTAGCTGATTTATTTACTTTTTAATAAACAGATCGAGCATTTGAAAGCGTGCTCTGAGGTTTCCTCAAGTCGAGTCAGTAACTGGCAGAAGTACTGCCTAAAGGAAAAAGGTGAGATCAGCCAAGGTCGTAACTGAATAAACCTTATACTTTTCGTACCATCTCATCTGTAGTTTACATTCCATATAATGAAAAAATGTGTGATGAGATGAATTACACCGATAACATAGAGCGAAAAGACTGTACTTAAATTTTTGATTGATCGATTTTATTAAGTTTAAACAAAAGTTTTGTTTATTGCCATGTTACGTTCAATTGTAGGAGATCTTTTTAAATAGAAGCTAATCGCTTAAACTCACTTTTTCCTATCTCAAAGTACATCTGTTTGGGATCCTAGAAATGTAATTTTAGAGCGATTTGTCCATCCGTGCCGCTAGAAATAAATTACAAAACGAGCTAACCTATCACTAATAAAGATGCCATGTTGCACTTGCCGTGTGAGGTCTCAACGTCAGAGCGTTAAAAAGATCTTTGGTTTTATAGCGGAGCACCATGGGTAAGAAAATTTGGTAAACTATCCATCAGAGAAAATTTGGTTATGACGTAGCGTACGCCCGAACAACTGCCCGTGCGGACCCTGGGATCGCGGAGAAGCATGGTTAAGAAAATTCGGTAAACTATCCATTAGAAAAAGTTTGATTATGGAAGGGACATTCGACGTTGTAATGAAATCGGGAGCTCCACCTTTAGGCTTGCCTAAATATATATATTGTGAATAATCTGTGCAATCTGGTACACAACAGTGCACTATTTTCCAAGAAAAACCTTTTATATTGACGTCAGGCTTTAGGTTTTACAGTAGATGGCGTGCACGAATATGGCATCTCTGTCAGCAAATGACTAGCTTTTTTGTAATTTGTTATTGATACCGATGGGCGAATCACTGTAAAAATACATTTCTTGAGTCCCAAATGTAGCAAAAATATGCCGTTCATGATATTAATTTATTGGTTCTTATTTTTCTATTGAGTTATCTGCGGGTTGTGTGAATTGTTTCCTTTTTCTTTCCAGTTTATTTTAATTTACTACTTGTAAAGTTTTTCTTGTGCAATAAACTATTGTTGTTTGATATAAAAGAACGTGAATTGGGGCGTAGCTTCCCTTTAACACTGTAAGATTAAACTGATATTTCCGTGTATCTATGTAATCACCTCTATACAAGTTATTTGATTGAACTGTAACTACCAGCTCCTCTAACACTCGGCTTAATGCCATCTTTGTCCATTTTCAGTATTAATTCAACTTATTTGGCGCGATTTCTTTCTTTTGAGAGGAGCTTCGAATACCTAAACGTTTTTATGTGCATTTACCAAGGATATAGTAAAGTTTGGTTTACACTTGCGACAGAAGGAGAAGGGGAGGGGGAAGAAGCCTTACGTTCTAGTGTGAACCAGAAAACGGAAACGGAATCACAAACTGAAGCTCGACGGAAGCGGATACGGAAGGAACGGATCGTTCTTTTTTCTTCTCTTTTGTTTCCGTCTGGTCGATTCTCCTTCGGACGTAATTCTAGTAGCTTCTGCCACCGTCTCCATCTATGCTTCCGTTGCTGGTGTGAGCCAAGCTTAACTGCTTTTGCTGTGACATTTTCTCTTTTCGAAGTTCTTTTTAGTCTTAACCCATTTTTTTTTTGCGGTGTTACTAATGCAGACGCACTACCGGTGCTGCTAAAGTCGAGCTTCTTATTTGATGAGGGAGTCGCCCCACTAATACTTCAGCTGCTGTCGTACGCCATCTGTGGGGCAAAAGCACAGGCAGCAGGATCAGGCTCGCCCCAGAAAGGAAAGAAAGACAAAGACAAAGACAAAGAAAAAGATAAAGATAAAGACAAAGACAAGGAGAAAGACAAGGAGAAAGATAAGGACAAGGAGAAAGATAAGGACAAGGAAAAAGACAGGGAGAAGGACAAAGAGAAAGAAAAAGTGAAGGAAGCATTTTCAGGTAACTGAATGGAAAAATGAACGAGTAATTTACCCGATAAACTGTTTCCTTTTAAAACTACAAATGTATGAGTCGTATCGCGTCGCCTCTCGGTTTCGAAACGTTAAGGCGAATTAGAGATTTACATTTTAGTATACTCCAGGAGCACACAGTGAAAAACATGTACCATATCGTTACACAAATATTCTCGCTCAAACCGCTTTTTCGTATTAGTCAGTTTTTCGCGTTCATAGAACGCAATTCATAATTTGGTGTTAGTGTGTGCTTTCTATGCGGAAAAAAGTAGAGAAATTTTGGTCAGGGAATGCCAAATAACCCTCCCCCTATTGCCTTTTCAGGGGCTCATTTCCGTTCTCCGCCGGAAATTCTTGGTAGTCGGTGACGTTAAATTTTGCGGCCTCGGTTTATTTTTTTTTTTGTTGTTGTGCATATATGTCTTCCAACAGTATTTTTAAAATACCATCTCTACCTCAAGCAAACAAAACACGAAATTATATACATCAACAAATAGCTGCACAATTTATTCACATAATTATAATTGGGCATATCTCAACCACTTTTATTTGTAGTGGGCAACACTAAAGTGGGAATAGGAGGCGGGTGATCACTAAAGCGCTCAGATTTTAATTTCTCAATTAAATGCGCTCCCCTAATCTGTGATTACTACTAGTTTTAGATAATTTATTTTTGATGCATCCATTGTAATAACTTTGTATGTGTTTATCTGCATGGGGCCCTAATCAGAGACAGAAAGTAAGAGTGAAGGTGAGTGTTGCGAGTTCGTTATTTCATTATAGATATACAGTGTTTCTGTTTTACTCTGTTATAAACTAGTAGGAGAATTTTTGTTTTTGGGGTCTTCCTTTTCTGCGTCATGGAAAACAAGAAAAATATGTCAACATGTCGTATTTCTACTCATGCCTGTCATAGGTGTAAAAAAAAGTTTGTTTATTGTGAAGTGTGATAAGTTTGATTTGGGCGATGTTCAGCTTCAAAGTGTGTATCTAGTCGTACACGTTTGTGTTCATGTTTTCAATAATGTTACAAACTTGGTACTTCGTTTATTGAAATATCTAAACGATCACTGTTTCTCTTTTCATCAGAGTAACTCAGATTATTTTTTTTGTCAAGCAATGAGCAAGAAACTAGTTCAGCTGCTGCATGATGCAGTGAACGTAGACGTGCTGTGTCAGTTTGTCAGGAGCTTCCTGCTGGAATCCAACTCGACAGCGATTCGATGGCAGGCTCACGAGCTGCTATTTAGCATCCACAAGTAAGAAGATTCACTAAATCCAACTTAGGTTTTGCTGTCAAAGTATATTCTTTATTGTACCCATTAATTAAAAATTGGATTTACATTTACGAAAAGTTTGCTAAACAACTGGAGAGACAAGATTCACAACTAATTGAACTTTGTAATGAAAGCAAAATCCTGAAATCGACGATCTATCAGATCGAACAGAAGCTGTCAAACTTGGGTGACAAGTTAAACGATTTAGAACAATATGGCCGAAGAGACTGTGTAGAAATACATGGTATTCCTTTATCGCAAGATGAAGGAATACTCTGTGATTAGGTGATCCTTGCACGCACGCTTTTTGTTTAAGGCGATCAGCCACAGCCACAGTTTATATAGTAGTGTATAGTTGTGTAGTAACGTTTGCATAGTACTTTCATTTAGCGACGGATGCACATTATATGCTAATGAAACAAAATATTTATTTATGATTGAAACCCTCGGTTTTCTTTCAAATTTTTTGTAATTTCAACGTTCATGCAATGGCGAAATTGGTAGCCATTTTGTTGGGTGAGTTACGGTTTATTAATTTTTTTTATAATTATAAGACTCTATATAAATATAAAAGTTACTGTTTCTCCAGTTAAAAAAAGTTTAAAAGATTTTAAATAAATCTTAAAATGTCCCGACGTTTC
>JAOEJH020074715.1:0-10145 GCA_025448215.2 Palythoa grandis
GGGGGGCGCAGAAAGTGGCCGCAGGTTATATCTTAAAATGTATTCAGAGATATCCACAAAAGATTCGGCACAGCGATTTCTAACTGAAGAAAGAAAAACATGCACATTTTTAATAAAAACTTCGCCTCTTTGTTTAAAAATATTGTTAAGAACGGAAACAGCACCGGCGATTAGCTGTAATACTTTAATGAAGATGTGTTTCCTTATAATACTCACATTTAACGTATTGTTTCAAAGTAAACGACACAAATACAGTAAATATTTCAAAACATTTGCGTCTATCTGTTCCTTAGACCAAAAAACTGAGTCAACTAAACATCTACTTTTAAAACTTGCAGTAATCAACATGTCTATCACAATAGAACAAAATTGTACTGATCAACAATTTTCCTTTCACGGTAATCAGTTACTCTGTAGCGACAATCGCAGCTCAAACAGGGAACTTTCTGGTTTATCACTTGACTTATGTGTCTTCATCTTTTCCAACCTTATTGGTTTTCTGTATAGATAAGTTCTAAAAGATTTGTTTCTTTATATATCCACTACCTGTACCCTTGATTAAAATAACTTCTACTTTTCAAAAACAGTTTTTCCGGTCAATAACAAACTTATAAAAAAACAAAACGTCATCTCTAAATGCTATCGTTGCAATAACGGCACTGTTGATCTTTTGTATTTCTAAAAAGCTCTCACAAGTTTATTAATAAAGTGCCGTCAAACAAAAACAATGTTTTTTGTAAATCATTCTTTATAATTAAAAGATATGAATAGGTTTTGTGGGAGTTATGACTGAAAGTTTAAAGGAAGTTCCAGCTTGTATTTAGTTTGTTGATACCAACGGGAAACAATACAATCGAACAATAACCAGTTATTTGATAACTTTTTTACCATTTCATTTTGCACAAAGGAACATTGCTGCAATGTAAACAACAGCTTGAAATATTGAGTAACATTACCAAAGAATTTTGGTCAGTTTTTATCTTTTAATATGTCCAAAACGAAGCAGAGTCAAAGCAACGCCACCTTCTAAACTGACTGCAGAAACCAACATGCCTGACATAACAGGACAAAACTGTACTATCAACACTTTTCATTTCATTGTAATCAGTTACTCTGTAGCGACAATTGCCACTCTAATTGGCAATTTTCTGGTGATACTCATTGTCCTCAGGAAAAAACAGTTGTACACAACACCGAACTACTTCCTCGTTAGTATGTCTGTATCTGATGTCTTCATTCCCGCAGCGTTACTGCTGGTCATCCTAATTTCTCACTTCTGTAACATGGGTAACTTATCAAAAAGCATAACAAGCACTTTGAGAGCTTCCACGAAGTTTGTTTTGGATATATCATTTTCTGTGTCTATGCAGAGTCTATGCGCGATATCTGTCCACAGATTTTATGCAGTGTTTTATCCACTAAAAGCAAGACTAGAGAGCTTACGAATATGTGCGTCATTAATCTGCTGCATTTGGATGAGTAGCACTTGTCTTGTTTGCGCCTCGACTGTACTATTCAGTGGTTTCTTCAGGAAAGGACAAAACCGATTGCACAACTGGAAAATCTGGGAGAAGATTTATTTGGGATATGCTCATCTCAACGTTGATCGTAGTACCATTAACGGTTATACTTGTTCTCCGCTCTATAGTTATAGTTCATCTGAAAAAGAAAAAGCTAACAGGTATGACAATGTCTTTCTCGTTACAAACAACAAGACGACAGCAGCAAAACACCGGACTTAGTGTGATGTTCATCACGCAATCAACACTGTTTTGCTTATGCTGGGGATTCTGTTGAATAGTATAGTTCTGATGGTACGATACTCGTCCATAGGTAACAACTGTCTCCTGCATCAAGTTCTATAGTTCTGATGGTACGATACTCGTCCATAGGTAACAACTGTCTCCTGCATCAAGTTTTAGCAAATGCGGAGACTTACCGCCTCTATTTACATCCACTAATCCTTTGATTTACTTCAGCTTTTCTACAAATTATTGTCAAGGACTGAGGAACATTTGTCCGTTGAAAGAGGTAGTGAAACTCAAAAAATCCTAATCGTTGTGCCTAAATAACAGGCTTAACAAGTAGAAAAAATTCATTTCGCTTCCCCACTTATGAATTGCAATCTTTATATATAGATACTGCATGGTTCTGAAAATTACAATGCAATCAGTGCTTGGCAGAAAAACAGAAAAACACATTATATGACAATTGATTGGAAGTTTTATTTTATCAAGAAGAAAACTTCAATGGTCGCTGAAACTATAAGTCGACCCGCTACAACGAGGTGAGTCTCAAACAGCTAAAGTGGGTTGAGAACAGTAAATTTCTATAGTATGTACTAGGGACTCAATCCGCTATAACAGGTTGATCAACCCACTAGAAGACAACCCGCTAGAAGACAACCCGCTACAACCAGCTGAACATTAAAAATCTGTAGTATATACCGGGGCCTCAAACAGCTATAACCGGTTGATTAACCCGCTACAAGCGAACGTGCTTCAACCAGTTAACTAAGCCTCAAGCTGCTACAGCGGGTTGAGAACACTAAATTTCTATAGTATATACTAGGGCCTCAACCAGCTAGAAGCCAACCTCCTACAACCGGTTCAGCCTCACACTGCTACAGCGGGTTGAGAACACTAAATCTCTATAGTATATACTAGGGCCTCAACCCGCTAGAAGCCAACCTCCTACAACCGGTTCAGCCTCACACTGCTACAGCGGGTTGAGAACACTAAATCTCTATAGTATATACTAGGGCCTCAACCCGCTAGAAGCCAACCTCCTACAACCGGTTCAGCCTCACACTGCTACAGCGGGTTGAGAACACTAAATTTCTATAGTATATACTAGGGCCTCAACCCGCTATAAGCCAACCTGCTACAACCAGTTGAGCCTTAAACTGCTACAGCGGGTTGAGAATACTAAATCTCTATAGTATAAACTAGGGCCTCAACCCGCTATAAGCCAACCTGCTACAACCGGTTAAGCCTCAAACTGCTACAGTGGGTTGAGAACCCTAAATCCCTATAGTATATACTAGGGTCTCAACCCGCTATAAGCCAACCTGTTACAACCGGTTGAGACTTTAACTGCTACAGCGGGTTGAGAACACTAAATCTCTATAATATATACCAGGGCCTCAACCCGCTATAAGCCAACCTGCTACAACCGGTTAAGCCTCAAGCTGCTACAGCAAGTTGAGAACACTAAATCTCTATAGCCGGCATATACTCGGGCCTCAACCCGCTATAAGCCAACCTGCTATAACCGGTTAAGCCTTAAACTGCTACAGCGGGTTGAGAACGCTAAATCTCTCTAGGCGGTATATACTCGGCCTTAACCCGCTATAAGCCAACCTGCTATAAACGGTTAAGCCTTAAACTGTTACAGCGAGTTGAGAACACTAAATCTCTATAGCCGGTATATACTCGGGCCTCAACCCGCTATAAGCCAACCTGCTATAACCGGTTAAGCCTTAACTGCTACAGCGGGTTGAGAACACTAAATCTCTATAGTATATACTAGGGCCTCAACCCGCTATAAGCCAACCTGCCAGAACCAGTTGAGCCTCAAACTGCTGTATCGCGCTGAGAACACTACATTTCTATAGTTTATACTAGGGCCTCACTGAGCCCGATATAATGATTGCTACAAGCGAACTCGCTACAACTAGTTGAGCCTTAATCCGCTATAATGGGTTGATCAACCCGCTAGAAGATAACCCGCCACAACAGGTCTTATAACTAGTATATACTATAGAAGTTTGGTGTTCTCAAAGCGCTGTAGCAGGTTTATCAACGCGCTATAGCGGGTTGGCATTTTTGCCATTCATGTAGTGCCATACCTGATCAGATAAAAAAATTGAATAGTTAAAGACAAACAGTTGAATTTTAATGTATGTTGAGAAATCAATGACCGGTTCAACTCAAGGCGTTCAAGCCTTTCAATCGAAAGCTTGTGCAAACTCGATATATGTATTTCTTTTTTGCCTTTATTATGCAAATTACAAAAAAAAGTGATCATGTTCACGAGCGTAAACAAAAAATACAATGTTGTGAAAGAAACTAAAAAAACTAAATATCAGGAAACACGCAATTCCTTACAAAAGACATTTTAAACAACTGCCTACTTTTAATTTAAGGTTTTCTTCGCTTGTTGGGTGTTTAGATTTTATTTTAAACTAAATATATTTTTTATTAAATTGAAAGTATAAATTATTTAGTTTTTTATTATTACACTAAATACTGCAGCTTTGTTTTACGGCGGCACTAAGTCAGCTTCAATTTCAAAATATAGGGAAAAAAACGAAAATAATTGAATACAGATTGTGCAGTAACAAAACGAAAGATATAGGAGTCAAACATTCTGCAGTAACAAAACGAAAGATACTGGAATCAAACATTCTGCAGTAACAAAACCAAAGATACAGGAGTCAAACCGATTCTGTACTAACAAAACAAAAGATACAGGAATCAAACATTCTGCAGTAACAAAACGAAAGATACTGGAATCAAATATTTTGCAGTAACAAAACGAAAGATACTGGAATCAAACATTCCGAACAAAACGAAAGATACTGGAATCAAATATTTTGCAGTAACAAAACGAAAGATACTGGAATCAAACATTCCGAACAAAACGAAAGATACTGGAATCAAACATTCTGAAGTATTAATACTAAAGACACTCCAATCAACCAATCCATTGATTGTATAAACAGAGACAAACTTAAACTTAAGAATCTCTACACCTCATGCAACAACATGTGTAATATTACTGAACCATGTGTTCTTATTTCTCTTCGTCGCTGGAGCATACCTTGGTTTGTTGTGCATATTGGAATAACAGTTTTAACCGTAACTGGAAACTTTTTATTTCTACTTACCGTTTGCCGAAACAGAAAATTACGGACACCGCCAAACTATTTTATCTCTAGCTCCTCCTTAGCTGACTTGCTCTTGCCAGTAGTTTATCTGTTGTTTGGTCTAACTTCTGAACATAACATAATAGGAATTTTATCGAGAAAGCGAGCAGATGTTTTGAGAGATCTGGCAGAATTCCTTGTGTTTTTATCAGTGGCTGTGACTATGCAGAGTTTAATTGCAATTTCTGTCCACAGATTTTATGCAGTCTTTTATCCACTAAAAGCAAGGTTAGAAAGCCGCAAAACGTGTAAATTGATAATTTGCTCCAGCTGGCTGATAGGCATCGTGCTGTACGCTCCTATGATATACTACGTTAAGATTACATCAGTGGAAGAAGAAGAAAAATTCCAATGCAGGAATGGACCACTTTACAAGAACCGATTTATTTGGGATACAATAACAACAGTTCTTCTCTTAGCTCCACTTGTTACGATGCTGGTTCTTTATACGGCAATCATTGTTCATCTAAACAAGAAAAAGCTTCTTGGTGTAACAATAGCTTCCTCGCTACAAACAGCAAAGCGAAAGAAGGAAAACACCAGACTAAGTTTAATGTTAATCACAATCTCAATACTGTTTTTGTCTACCTGGGGTCTGTTTTGGATTTCAATTATGACGATGCGATACTCATCCAAGGGGAGCAACTGTTTGCTGCAACAGGTTGTGGAAATCGCCGAGATTCTACCAGGCGCACAAACTTCCTTTAATCCACTGATTTACTTCTTTTTTCCTACAAATTATCGTCAAGGACTAAGGGGCAGTTTCAATTCCTGTAAGTTTTTTTTATTAATATAAGACGATGATAAACAACATCAGAAGAACGCAAACTTTTGTACAAAGATAGGGTTCATTAAGTGAAACACTTCAAATATTAAGGTACAGTGGTAGTTGTCACAATACAGAAGATGGAATCACGGTATTTCCGACCATTGGTGCAAGGACACCGAGTTTCTCTAGGCCCAAAATAAAACAAACAAAATCATGAAAATCATATTAATTTTGGTGATAAAGTAAATATAAATACTAGCCACTAAAATAAAATACAGTTCTGGTACTTATAAATAACACCTGAAAATTAAACATTTTCAAATAACTGTCATTCATTTAAAAATCCAAAAAATTGTACCTTCGTGGTTTTGAAACTTGCATGATCTTGCGCTTATTGGTTTTGATGTGTAATACCGGAAAACAACGTAAGCAAATAATAATAATAATAACAATAATAACAAACTTCAGAAAGAAATATTTATATAGTCCTTTTTGAGGTTTATGCAAAATATGTTTTACGGGTAAGAAAAGGGTGGCGCCGATTTCTTTAGGGACATTAAGCAGCGCGGACGGCGACGCCGACGACGGCAAAAAACCAATAACTGCACGCTGGAATACATCGTGCTGCACATTTGCACGTCATTGTCGCTCAAATCGGAACGTGAAAAGACCTTTTTAGAGTTCTCGGGACTACAATAACATGATAATAAAAAGTATTCTCAGTAATTGTTTACCTTCAAGGAGAAACATTAAATCGTTTTCCGTTCGCGAAGTTTAAGGCGGAGAAAACAAAACCCTAATAACCCGAAGGGAAAAAAAGAGCAAATCAGAAATATATTTTTTCTGAACCGTCGTCGTGGGCGTTCCCGTCCTCGTTGCTTTAGGTCCCTAAAGACCACGAGCGATTCAGAAACAAACCACCTGCCATTCCGCCAAAACTCTATTCAAACATTTCAATCAAAATACAAACCACATTTAGCTCCCTTTCACAACCTACAATACTGACACCAACTCCCATCCCCTTCATCCCAGTACAAATATACAAAACTCAAAACACCACGGAAACTTCGAAAGCTGTGGTCCGATTACCTGAATTAACCAAAAACAAGACCACATATACTTATCTGAAAAAAATGCGCCGGATCAGAAAAGTATAAAAAAATCAACAGCAGCTAATTCGGAGGTAAATAAACGATAGCGAGATGCTCGAAGTATTTTGTATGGTTGAAATCGGCTGTACGGTATTCTTAGGAATTCGTTCAGTCAGAACCGGCTAAGATGTTGAAATATTGATATGATTTTTAAGGCATGAGCTATGAATTACTAACTGGGTAAGATATTTTTTTCAAAGTAACTTTATCAATAGTAAGCAATGCTATGTTCTACAAAAAATATTAATCTTCCTCTCAGAGCCTGCGTGGGCACTTTATAACAACTTATGAGAAATTAAAAAGGAAACAGCAATACGATTTTAATAAATTTTATCATAATTCCCTGAAAATCGATGTTAGATCCCTGAGGCTTGTTCATAGGAAGTCAAGCCAGCACTGTTAGTGGTCCGAGGTAAGTATTTCGCTTTGATGATTAAAGCGATCACCTGGCCTAGTGTGCCTTGATATATAGAAAAGGATCATCTCGGCTGCCGCCAACATCTCGGCCTATCCAAGAAATATCACATTAAGCGGCTAGCCCAATTTCTCATATACACACAACTTAAGTTTTACGAGGTAAAAACTTTAAGTCGCAACCATATTATAACAAAAGATGGCATGGAATCTGTGATTTAATTACGAGCGGCCAAGTGTTTTGGAAATTTGTGTCTTGTCTTTTCTTTTTGTATTTTCTGTATAGATAAGATCTAAAAGACTTGTTGCTTTATATATCCACTACCTGTACCCTTGATTAAAAAACATTTCAAAAACAGTTTTTTCCGTTCAATAATAAACTTATAAAAAACAAAAACGTCATCTCTAAATGCTATCGTTGCAATAGCGGCACTATTGATCTTTTGTACTTCTAAAAAGCTCTCACAAGTTTATTAATAAAGTGCCGTCAAACAAAAACAATGTTTTTTGTAAATCATCCTTTATTTATAATTAAAAGATATGAATAGGTTTTGTGGGAGCTATGACTGAAAGTTTAAAGGAAGTTCAAGCTTATATTTAATTTGTTGATAGCAACGGGAAACATGCAATACAATCGAACGATAACCAGTTATTTGAATTTTTTTTTTTCATTTCATATTACACAAAGGAACATTGCTGCTGCAATGTAAACAACAGGTTGAAATATTGAGTAACATTATCAAAGAATTTTCGTCAGTTTATACCTTTTAATATGTCCAAAACGAAGCAGAGTCAAAGTAACGACCACCTTCTAAACTAACTGCAGAAACCAACATGCCTGACATAACAGGACAAAACTGTACTATCAACAATTTTCATTTCATTGTAATCAGTTACTCTGTAGCGACAATTGCCACTCTAACAGGTAACTTTCTGGCGATAGCCATTGTCCTTAGGAGCAAAAGGTTGCACACAACACCGAACTACTTCATTGTAAGTATGTCCGCTTCTGACGTCTTCATTCCCGCAGCATTACTGCTGGCCTTCCTAATTCCTTCCTTCTGTACCATTGGTAACCTTTCAAAAAACGTAACAAGCACTTTGAGAGCCTCCACGGTGTTTGTTTTGGATTTATCATTTTCTGTGTCTATGCAGAGTCTATGCGCGATATCGGTCCATAGATTTTATGCAGTGTTTTATCCACTAAAAGCAAGACTAGAGAGCTTACGAATATGTGCGTCAATAATCTGCTGCATCTGGATGAGTAGCATTGCATTGTTTGCCCCTCGACTGTACTATTCAGTGGTTTCTTCAGGAAAGAACAAAATTGAATGTAAGAGTGGAGAGCCCAATCCTATTTGGGAAGTGCTCTGCTCAACTTTGACCGCAGTACCATTAACGGCTATGCTTGTTCTCTACTCTACAATCATAGTTCATTTGAAAAAGCAAAAGCTTCCAGGTATGACGTCTTCCTCGTTACAAACAAGACGACGGCAGCAAAACACCAGACTAAGTGCGATGTTCATCACGCTCTCAACACTGTTTTTCTTATCCTGGGGATCATTTTGGATTTTGCTTTTAGTGGTACGATACTCGTCCATAGGTAACAACTGTCTCCTGCATCAAGTTTTATCGAATGTGGAAATTCTACCGGCTCTATTTACATCCACTAATCCTTTGATTTACTTCATTTTTTCAACAAATTATCGTCAAGGACTGAAGGACATTTTTCATTCTTGTAAGTATTTTTCTGTGAGAAAAGGTCGCGAAACCTAAAGAACTCAATGAACTGAGATGACATGTGTGAAAAGCAAGAACAAACACTGAATAAACAAAAAACCAAAACAAACAAAAATGAAACAAAAAACCGATACAATACGTATAGCTTCCTGAATTTACATAGCGGACTTGGAGAAAACCCACAAATGGTATTAGTCAGTTGGTCCGATATTTTAATTTGCATGTCAACAAGAAGAAAATATCAACATTCACTGAAAACATTGCATTCTGAAAGAAATACAAAAAAAAAATACCAAACAGAAGCATTATCGGAGGATAACTGAAACAGAAATATTAATCACTAAACGGGTCAATATAGTAGCCGTAGTTACAAAAAAAATCTCGCAAACAGCATAATAGCAGATCTAGACAAGACATCTCCACTCCAATGCTTTCCTTCATCAAAGGGCAGAATTTTTCCACTGATGATTCTCAAATTAAGACAAGTTGTGCAAAACATATTCGATATATTTCAGTTCAAAGCTGATACGATAAAAATAAAAAACCCTGGAAAATTAAAGGCAAACAAATACATGTTCATGTAGGTAATTTGATAATTTAAAAAAAATCAATTTTGCTTTCGTAAAATCGATGATAGGAGCAACTCCATGCGTTCAAGTCTTATTATATACCTTTAATACTACACTAAGTATTGAACGCATAGAGCTGTGCTTGTCATTGAACTTATAAAAACGAAATTTGATTTTTGAAAAGTGAAGCTATTACACAGACAGAAATTTGAATAATTGAATTTATTTGTTGTAAAGAAACTATGGATATTTTGTGCTCTCTTTTCACGGTCCATAACTTTAAATTAACGATTTCTGCCACTGAATTTGAAACAACTGGAGCTCGGTTTTTTTCCCGAGTTCTTTGTCTCCGCATAATTACTTATTTGTTACTTATTTACTGATCGCCATTTATTACGAATATGAAACACACATACTTTTTATAGATTTTACATGTAGGTTTTCGTAAGTTTTATTTTTTGTATACGTATATACACCTTTTACATTTTAAAGGTATAAAAGACCCACGCACTTGTCAAAAAGAGTAAGGTAGTGATCCCGATGTTGTGGTCTGTGCATGTGTTTCAATGAGG
>JAOEJH020074796.1:0-10143 GCA_025448215.2 Palythoa grandis
ATCAGAAAAGGCAAGCAAATCAGGTGCTTGTAGATTTTGTCTGCTTTTAAACCACAAAGGAGACAAACTGTCTAGGCTATTTTCAGCAAAAGTAATTAGCTTTTAATACATTTAAATGGGTTTTTATAAACACAGTAGAACTCATTTTTTAGGACGACCTCAACTATTGAGGGGTGACTAAAAAATAATTGCTGGTTGCCCCATGTACAACAAGAAATTTTCCTTAAAATCGAGCATTAATAAAATGTAAGCATAGTTAACCGGTGGGTTGGGGTTGAGGAGAGTGAAGTGAACTCACACAAGTGCTAAGCAGTAGTCAAAATAGCTTAAGCTACATCCTTTTACAAGCCTAAGTGGCTCATTGGAGCCAGCACTTATCTTCAGTTTCTGTAGTGTTAAGGTGGCTCAAACTAGTTTCAACACTTTCAAGAGACCTTGTTATTAGAATGATTGACACTACAATACTTTATCATGTAACAGCAATTTTATGGTACCATGTGAAACATCAATTATTGCTGAACAAGATGCAGTCATTTTCTTGGTGTAACAAGGTACCATGGCAACAGGAAAGCCTTACAAAAACAAACTATATTTTGGCTTTAGTTGCTCATATCTGAAAAACGAACTTGGTGACCCCAATTTTTTATTGCGCAAAAGTGATCAGCATGCCAGAATGAAACTTTCTGCAAAGTATTAAAAAAATTCTAGGAAGCGGATTGATAGCTACCTTAAATTTTCAATTATTTAAGGTGGCTCTGAATCTGCTCAGTAGAATGTTTTTAAACTTTGCAGAAAGTTTCATTTTGGTATGCTGATTACATTTCAGAAATAAAAAATGGGGGTCACTGAGTTCGTTTTTGAGATATGAGCAGCTAAAGCCAAAATATGGGGTGCACACCGGTCTCCTCTGGCCGTGACTTAGTTTTCTTTTGCCAAAAAACATTGGGGATGAAAACTTCTAAGAAACTAAAACAAAATTTGCCTCAAATCCACAGTAATTGTAAACATTTGATTTGATACTCTCAGCTGTTTGCCCCCTGGTAGACCACATGACATAAGTAAATCCCAAGGCTCTTTTTGAGCTTCCAGTATCATGAATATGGTAAGGCATATTAACAGCACAAGATGTCTTATTTATCAGACTATATGTACAGTTACTGAAGGTTCTAGGTGCCCCCCTCCCATACGTTAAAGGGTTAATACACAGTTTAGAATAATTTCACTTATGATGTATTATTTTCAGTGTACAAGTATTTTTAGTTTTGTATTCTTAAAAACTAATCTTAATCACAAAAGACCTCATGTGACAGCATGTGTGTTTTGTACAATTTAATAGAACTAAAGGAAGGCCAGAAATAACCATCATTTCAGCTCAGCCAATAGGAGAATCTTCCACAATCCTGCCGCCTACTGTTATATCAAATGCTGTGCAAACTCCACCCTTGCCATCAAGACCCCCTCTAACAAACTCCTCAGTACCGCAGTTGCCTGCCAGACCTCCTGTGGAAACTCCTCAAGTAACAAACCAGCCATCACCACCACTACCGTCACAACTTCCTCCTGATACTCCCAAACTGCCAGAGCGACCACCTGCTGGTAGACCTCTGGCCCCTGAAAGACAGACTCATCACAAAGAGAGTCAAAAAACTGGGCCTCCACCAAGACCTAAGTCCATCCCTGTTAGCGATGCAGGTTTGAATCAGGAATTATTATTGGCGTACAAGAAACATTACCAAATAAAGTTCTTAATTTCCCCCACCCCCCCAACGCTTCAAAGCAGATTTTTTCGTTGTAAATGACTGAATGTATTGGCAGTTATTGGCAATTGTTGCATATCACAGTCTACCCCCCCCCTCATCACTCATTTGAGTGGGATTTTTTCAGGACCATAATATCACAGTAAATTGCAATGCAAGTTGTCAGTGATCACAATTTTATTGAGCTATCACTGGTTTGCTATTAGATATGATGCAACATTTTTTATTGAAAGGTGTTTTCCTCTGTTTAAACATATCATATAGTGTATTTGCGTGTAATTTATCTTGTAACAGGGGAAAGTGAACATAATAGAGATCCACTAATACCAAAGAGAGATTTGTCACCCTTAGTGGCAACAGATGTTACAACAAGTGAGAATATAGAGGAGCACCCACAGGCTCCTCCCAGGAGACCCAAAAGAGGCCCAACAATAGCTAAGGCCCCATCAAAGCCACTGAAGAATGAGTCACAAAAGCTGTCAGGTATGAATTAAAACAAGGAAGGCTACGTACAGTTGCACTCATATATTTTAGCAATAGACCACACGTTTTTATGGTTTATAGGCTGATAAACCACGGGGGATATTGGAAGAACACGAGAAGAATTTGGAAATAAATTACAGGCACAATAAACGATAGCTGATTGACCAATTAGAGCGTGCGCATTGACTTTGTTATTGTATAAAGAGTGAGAAAACTCATCAAAGTGATAGTCCCGCCTTACAATAATAAACGAAATCGCATGAAAGTTTAGCAGTAGTCAAAATAACATCCAATCAGAATTCATTATTTTAAATTATGCACAAATGAATTTATTTGTTTGTAATCGTTTACCCATCAGTAGAAAGATTGTTTGAATCTTCAAGCAAGGTGGCTTTTTTCAGACTGAAAAGAGTGTTTCAACCAACAAAGTGATATTGAAGTAAATGCCCATACAAACGGACGCAACATTGTTGGCCAACAACACGCAACATTGTTGGGCCCAACATGTTGCATCCGTTGGCATGGCATGTTGGCACTTGTTGCGTCCTTTGGCTTGGCCTAAACGGACCCAACATGTTGGGCCCAACAATGTTGCATGTTGTTGGCCAACAATGTTGCGTCCGTTTGCATGGGCCTTAAGTTTTAAACCGTTTAGAAGAAGAAGCAAAGCTGATGAAGCTAAATTTTAATTTACATTGTGCAGACCGTTGACACTTTAGTGCACTGGAGGGAAGCTCAGACCACAGAAGGTGGTCTTACATAAGGCGGGGCATTAACTTTAAACACTTAGGTTTTGTAGTTTTTAGATTGATTTTTCAGACGTGCAGTATTTGAATTTTATTTGAGTATTAGCTGTGATAAATGAAACTATCTTTTCAATCATTTAACTAAACTTAAAAAAGTTACCCCTATTTTTAACACTGTTTTCCTACAGATTTATGAGTGCTCAGTAGCCTGCACACTGAGCATAACAGTTATGATATAATTTTTAATAAACTCAGTTTTATCTCTGTACATACTTGATATATATGCACACCTGGTATATACCTGATGCAGGCACTTGATGCACACCTGATACACACGTGATGCACACCTGATACACGTGATGGACACCTGATGGTGGCACCTAACTCAGCAGCTTTGGGCTGTTCTCATTGTTCCTAATTTGGACCAGTTAACTTTAAGTTTGCATCGACTTTTTGGGACGGTAGGACTTTGAAAGTATTATAACGTTCTCTTTTTTTCTATCCAAAGCAGAGGAAACTAACACACCAGAAAATACTAGTCAAACAAAAGAAGTAAAAACTTCCAAACATGCAAGCCCTCAATTCGCATCTGCAAACTCAGGAAAACCCTATTCAACTGTAAATCCACAAAAACGTCAACCTCCCCTTAAAAGTCCTTCGGAGACCAATGAAATCAGTGAAGATGAAAGAGCTTTAGCAGTAAAAGATAAAGAAATGAGCAGACAAGTTGTTCAGCCTCGTGAGCCAATATTTGCACCTTTTGAAACAGGGCGAGTTCGTGGCTTGGTGTTGAAAAAACTGTCTAAAGATATAGCAACTTTACAAGAACACCATAATAAGCCCATATACTCCTCAGAAACACAAGAGGAAACAGATGACAACGTTAAACCTCTCAAAGAAAAAGAACAACCAAGCCCTAAGCCAAAACCTCGACCAACGATTATCTCTGCAAAACCACCAGACACACAGAAGCCAGGTATGGAGGAAAATATTGGGAGAGACTCGAAAGAAAATCAAGAGAGCCAAGCTTCGTTAGAAACAGATTCGTTATTAAAATCTCGTTTAACTGTAGTTACTAGTCCACCAGAAGTAACTGAGAAAACGAAAACAAGCTCTCCAACAAAAGAAGGTGGTGATTTAGAGGCTGACACAAAATTAGCAAACTCAGGCCAAGTCGAAGCTGAGAGTCTGGCGCCCGCAAAACCGAAAACAAAGCCAACGATCATAGTTGCTAAATCTCCTAAGCCTTCCAAAGAAGGAAGTAATGTTGTTATGAAACAGTCCCAAGAAATAAAAGATTTAGAAACGGAAAATATTAAAACTGTCTCGTCCAAAACAGACACTGAATTTAAACAAGAGGACACTTCGAAAGAACCTCCCAAGCCAAGACCAAAACCAACAATAATAAAAGCCGTCAAGCCGCCTGAGAAAGTAAAACTTAATGAACAAAACACAGAAGAAAGAAAGCAAGAAAGAAATTCAAGTGAAACAAACAATAAACCACATGATTTGCCAAACAGCCCGCCCCAACAGAGGAACAAGCCCAAGACAACTATTATCTATGCTACCAAGCCTCCTGCAGAGAAGAAAGTTCCTCCCGCTAGGCCAGTGAGAACACCTTCTGTGAAAACTAAACCAAATAAAGAGAAGCCACCAATACAATCCAAACATGAGAACTTGAAGCGGGACGTACCGAGAAAGAAGAAACCCCACTTGCCCTTCAGCACATTTTACGTTGATGTTGAAGAAATGACTGAAGATGCGTCAAATGTGCCAAAATTGGATGATCAAACACAAAAGAAGATTCCTCAAAAGAGACCGCCACCATCTCGACCGGGCCAATTAACAGATACGACATTAAAGACACAGGCAAAGGTGCCCTTCTCACTTCAGGGTGAGAAGAACGTTGAAGATGCATCAAAAATTGAGAACGTTAAATCAGAAACTCAACCAGCGTTCTTTGAAGTATCTGATAATGTCGACAAGAAAAAGGCTAGACCACCAAGGCCGTACTCAGTGGCAATTGGTGAAGCCAATTTGCAGGCAAACACTAAACAAACACAAAAAGAGGGAAAGAAAACTAGACCGAGACCCCCTCGGCCACGATCATTATGTGACAACGCCGACACAACTGAACACAAAAGCGAGGCTGGTGACACTGAGTCTAATGCCGTGAGTCAGACAGAGAAAAATACAGAAAATGTTGAATCAGGAGTTGGAGACAATGATGGAGCTGATCGTAATTCAGTTGAGACACCAGCAGACATGACAGATAAAGACAAACCAAAGCCTAAACCCAGCAGGCCAGTACGTGGTGGCCCTGGGAAAAAGAAACCCAAACCGGTACGCCCTGCTCCTTCAGCGTCCAGGTAAAGCCCACCGGATTTTGTTTTTTAATAGATTGCTATATTTATGTATCTTGAGAAATATTAACCCATTCCCGAGCCACGTAGTTCATAAGGCCAGTGCTTACCCCTGGTAAGGCCCGTAGGCAGGGGGAGGTGCAAGGGGAGGTGCAAAGGGTGCCCTCCCCTACCCTGATGACCCAAACAATTTCACAGCTGTATGCTTGACTTAAACAAAACTTAACATGAAAATGGATTTTAAAAAGTATTTTATTCCTCTTACTAGTCAGACTTAATTAAATTCAATATCTGTCGTCACTTATTTCTCTCGCTTACAAGTGTTGCAAGTCACTCTTGTTCATTAATGTTATTTTCCCCTCCCCCCTGAAATGTTAATGAGGCGAAGTCCGATATGTTATCGATTTGCATACCCACTTCCGCCAAAATTCCTCGCCACGGATCGGCCTCCTGGTTTCCGTACCTCGGGCAAGATGAAGCGAATGCTGTGTTCTGATTGGTTACCGGAGCGGGCAAGATAGGCCCATCTTGCCTGCTCGGGATTTTCAGTAGTAAAGTGAAATTCTTTGACCATATAATAAATCCTTTATTGACCAAGCTTGTTCGGTCAAGATGGCTGGATATTGGCCTCGTTCTTATTTTGCGTTTTCATGGACCTCGACTTCGTCTCGGTGCATAATAACGTAAAAAAAACTAGACCAATATCCAGCCATCTTGACCTCAGGCTTGTTCAATAATGCATATCTATTGCAAGTTAGCTCCCATTCAAGCTGGTACTCAGTTATGTTTAGTGCTGCGTCAACTGGCACATGTTGGGTAAAGTGTTTTGTTCAAAGACACAACTCATTGATCGGACTTGAGTTTGAAATCGCCTGCTTTAAGTTTACAAGTCAAGCACGCTAAGCAATTGACCATTGCGCCACAGAAGTGAGTCTTTATTCAGAATAGAAAAAAACTAAGTTTGAAATTGCAGTTTCTTTATTACCGCTGTTTAGCACTCGGATTTCAAATTGTTGTAAGGGGTTTTACAACATATTTTAATCAGCCTTCAATTTAGTGCCATTTGTTAACTTGTAGAATAGATTTAAAGCTGTATGTCTAGTTAAGTCCTCTGAGATCAAGCCAGGTGATTTGGCTTAGTAGCCGCTCCTGATACGTCATGCTCATTTTGTTATCCATCCCAGAAGGCGAATCGCGCCGACATGCAAACTCGAAGCGTGCCGCCATTTTGTTTGATATGACAATTTTCAACAAGTTTCGTGTTGGATTTGTTGTGCAAGTGGTTCGGTTTTCTATTAAACAGGTTATTATTTATCATATTACTACGTCTCGATAATCGTAAGTAGCATTTTCTTGTTCAAGAAGTTGATGAACTGAATAAGAATAGCTTTTATCAAGTTATCGCGCTTCGGGAAACTGTAAATCTGCTTAGAGTTCTTAAAACTAAAATATGATAAATTTTCGAAATGTTTATGTATCATTTGTCGCTATTTTTCTTGTATGAGGTTTATTATCCAAATATATCTCAATTTTATCTATTAAAATGCTTGTGCACTCTTTGTGATGTGTTCGCAACCTACAAATGGGATATTCGCAAAGAAGTTTGGGATGGATAACGAGAGTAACGCCACTTTCTGCACGTCATTGATTGGTCGAGCTTTTGAACTCAGATCACCTGGATAATATTGTTTCTTAAAATTAAATGTAAAAGCGAAAACACTGCATTGCATTTGACGGAAGATGTTGTCGCTCTGCCCTCCTTCACGTTTCCACATTTTAACTGTGTCATTGATTGGATATCTGTAGACATGAAAAAGATAATCCCTCCGAAGATAAGAAAGAAATCAAGGAGCCTTCTAAAGGGAAGTCACCAAAACCTGCGCCCACGCAGATCTCTTCTGTTTGTCCGACCAAGATCGAACCGGTTGCTATCGCCCTTCATGACTACCAGCCGAGCTCAGCTGATGACCTGCCCTTTGAGGTAAATGAAAGACATTTTAACAAAGAGAATCATCACTGACGTTGTCTTATCCTCTGCTTAGTGAACGCGTAAAGTTACACCGTGTTTTACTTTCCCATGTTTCGTTTTCGTTTTAATGCGTTCAGATGCACATGGACGAAATAGTCAGCATTGAAAAACCTGTATTTAGTATTCCTCAAGGATGCTGGATAAGAAGATATATTATTATTTCGATACATTTTTGTACCACCCAGAAGTTATTATTCTTTTCATTTTTCCTGAATTGTTGAAGAAAAATTTCGGTTAATGGCAAAAAAAATTTTCGTTCATTGCAACAGCCCGTCCTTGTTTTGCATAAAATTTACCAAACTTTAGAAAAATTGAAACCGAACGTCAGTGACGTGCATTCTGACTCCGTGGACTTTTCTCTGGGTTTCTGGTTTTCCTCCTTCAGCTAAAGTCGACTCCAACCTTATTCCACATGGCTGTACTGGAATTTCACCTAGTCAAAGCTTGCTCTGTTGTGATTACCGCTCACTTTATAGTGGAAGTCTATAAATAATTTTTGTCTTGGAAAATTTGTCAAAGAAATTACACGGAGTATGGCCACGGTAAGTGACTAACATTAGGATTTTGGTAACACCTTTGTTTTTCTTCATAGGCCGGCTCGGAGATTTTGTTATTACGACGTATTGACAAGGAGTGGTTGTATGGCAGATGTGGAGAGGAGGAAGGAATGTTCCCGCAGAACTTTGTTGAGATTATTGAAGACTTGCCAGATGAAGAGGAACCACACGAACAAAAACCAAGACAAGATCAGGAAGAGAATCATTCAAACTCATCGAAAGTTAAAGCGCTATATGATTTCCATGGCAACGTCAGTGAAGGAGAACTTGTTTTTAATGAAGGAAGTATCATCGACGTTGTATCAAGTATTAATGATGATTGGCTGAAGGGGACATTTGGAGGACAAACCGGGATTTTTCCACGTACTTTTGTCGATTGTTCAAACCTGCAAATCAGTTCTCTTAAATCTTTAAACGAGATTTATAATCCTGACGAAACAAAAGGACCTATTAGAGAGAAAATAACTAGTGGTAAAATTTCTGGACCCCGTTGCAAGGCGCTGTTTGATTATCATGTCGAGAGCCCAGGTGACTTGAGTTTTGATGTAGGAGATATCATACGTCTAGTTGAACGCGTAAACAAGGAATGGCTAAAGGGAGACTTAGGTGGAAGGACCGGAATGTTTCCACAAGCATTTGTCGAGATCATTGAAGATATGGCTGTGCCGCAGCAAGTCGAAGAAGGTACAATCTTTGTATTTTTCAAACTCGTTAATCATGCATAAGGTAATTAACCATTTGTGTATCCCCGTTTCGGTCACATGGCTGTCCCTTTTAAATACCCCGGTAAAGAACAGTTGAGCAAGCGTGTTAGGATATACAAACAAGTGCGTTTGGAAATCACTGATTAGCCAAACAATGCAGGACACAAATTTTTATTCACTTCCAGGATTACAGTAATTACTCTTTGCAGTTAACATTTACGCGGTTTACATTGCAATTCCAGAACATTCCAGAATTTTACTGATTTACTATTTCACGCACACTGCGTTCACCTCGAGGCTGGTAGCACGAATGTCTTGCAATTCCGTACATGCTCCCGTCACGCTTTCTCACTCGTAGTTTTGAAGAAACCTTTCAAAACTTTTTCATTATCATTTTTCATTCTTTTTCTCATTCAAAGAATCCATAGGTGCTAATTTTTAAACCGCTTATTTCATCTTATGTTCGTCAACTTGTGATGCTCTGAATTAGATCATTGAAGACATAGTTGTGCCGCAGCAAGCCGAAGAAGGTACAAACTTGAAAACACAGCAGTCAGATCTGTTAGAATCCTTTTTATGCGTTTTTCTTTCTCTGCAGAAAAAGAGCTTTGGCAGGCTGTAGCGTTGCACGATTTCGCTGGCGAAACACCAGGAGACCTTGGGTTTACAGTTGGTGCCAAAATCGCAGTTACTGAAATCGTAAGTGAAGAATGGTTAAAAGGCAGACTTGATGGAAAAGAGGGTATTTTCCCCATCGCGTTTGTGGAAAAGCTTGAGAAAGAGGGCAGTGCCAAACCAACGCCACCATCGGACAATAAAGCTCATAAAGAACAAGGTAGGGAAACACCACTTAAAGTTACCAATTCTGATTGGATATTTGGACATGATAAAGGTAAAGGTAATTTATATAAATTAACATTGATAGTTTCGACTGCTCATAAAGCTGGTATCAGCTGTGGAAGCCGACAGTCCGCCCTTTACCGGACCCTCTCCTTCTACCAGTGCTCTGTTTTACGTGTACTTAAAGCAAAAGCTTCAATAATCAGAGAAAGGTCGAAACAGACATCGGAGTCACTAGGAATCGACTACTTGGAGACCTCAGCACGCTTATCAACTGTGCTGCGCCTGCTTCTACATCTCCTTCCTGATCTACAGGCCAAAGAGATTCAGTAATACAATGTTCCTTAAGACTTGGTTGTTTCAAAAGAGGGCAAATCTTGTAAAAACACTCATTGTCAAAAATACTACGTCAGTTTCTTCTACTGAAACTTGCACTCATTATTGTGCCCATCCCCAAAACGGTTGACCTCTGTATGCAGTAACCAATATTGTGAGCCAGTTCGATTATTATAAGTTACCTGTACCCAAAACTCCTTTGGTCTCGGTAATGATTATTGCAAACGCTAATCTTCTCGATAAAGCTTAAGGTTTGAAACCGAAGGATATGACCAAAATGAGATTATTAGCCATATGGATAGATCAGAGGTAAAGCTTTAAAATAGCA
>JAOEJH020074879.1:0-10142 GCA_025448215.2 Palythoa grandis
TTTTTTGCCATTCATCTCAGCATGCTCGAAATTGCTAAAATCAACCAAAAATGCCAAAGGGTTATAGACACTTTAAAGAACTTTACTTATTGAAATTACAGAACATACAGATGTTACAAATATGTCAATTTATGTTTTCTTATGTGAACAAAAAGTTGCCGTACAAGTTTCAAGAGATGTTTACTTTAAACAGCGAAGTCCACAGCTAAAATGCTAGATCAAAACATTTATTTCATATCCCTCCTGTTAGAACAAAATATCGTCAATTTTCTGTTCAATATTAGGGCCCAACTTTGTTCAATTCACTCAGGAATGAAATTCAGCAAATTATTTCCTATAATATATTTACGATGAAATTAAAGGGACAATTGATCTCAAATTACTGACACGAATACTTATACCGTAATTTAATGTGTATATCCTGCTCGACATCTTGTCACGATTGTTTATTTTTGCTTTGAATATTCATTATCATATGAGGAAGTCCGATTTCCTAATAAGCCCCAGGGCTTCAACTTTGTCTTCCTCGCCATTCCTTTGTTTAGAAACATCTATGTCAAACATATTTTGTAAATTCTCTGAAGTGCGAATAAACTGATAAACCTGACATGAAAGGGTATTAAGGTCTTTTTCAACACGTTCCTATTGCACTAAGAATTTGTTTTCGGGATTGAACTTCTTTGAATGAATTGAGAGTCTTATTTTTTATATCTGTGTTTGACATATATAATAAGGTAAAACATAGCTGGTGGGATGTAGCTGGAAGAAAAAACATAACTGTGTTGCACACGCGTGCTAGTGGTAATGACACAGCCACTAAATAGGGCACTATGGCCTCGCGGGTCAGAGGGACTAAGCCCGTACTGAAACCCTTAAAAAGGTACATTAGGTAATAACATCTGGCTTTTGAGGACCATCAGGAAGAATAATAGTACTTTACATAGTAAATATGTTATCCCCATGAAATAAAGGTTCATTTTTTAGCCTGAATGTTAGCAGCCGTGGACAGCTGTTTCGGCCTCATCAGCACAGCGCAGCTAACAATCAGGCAGGGCCATAGTGCCTTTTTTAAAGGCCATTAACTCGTCGTTTCGTATCATATCACTCGTTCGCTGCGCTCAATTGTTCGTTTATGATACTTCACGACTCGTTAATAAAAACCGTAAGCGTGCGCTTTCCGTGAAGTATCCTCTTTATATATATTATAATATGTATTATTGTATTCACAGATATTTCTGGTTCCACAAATGATTTGTAACCCACACACTACTTCCAATTGCCTCAGTAGTTTAGCAGTTTGTACAACGGCGGTCCAATAACCCTTAGATCGTGGGCTCAAGTCTCGCCTGATTCAGTGATTTTTTCACTGGCTCAATTGCACCGTTAGTTGCACTGTGTGCAACATTGTAGAAATCGGAGATAAATGTCTGGCCTAACCGTGCCTCTTTGGCTCAGGAAACTATTCTTTATGTTGTGGCTAGTTAATATTTGATAATTTATGATGGTCTTTATTTTGTTATTCTGCTAGGGCGCTTCAACACCGCTATCAAGTGGTGCGTCTTTGGAGAATATTTTTCGCATAAATATACCGGAGCATGCCTTACAGAAATTTACACAACCAGACCCCAACATCGAGGCAGCAACTGAAGGAGTCGATACCATCATCCTTTACGCGATGAGTGATCCTTTTGATATGGGACCTCTCGCACAGCCACCTCTCGAGCTGAGTGACAAACGGAAGGGGAAAGGAAACGCAAGTACAGTGAGTAAATGATTTCTTCCGTTCAGCTTTTTTCTTTGTTTCTTAACGAAGGTTTCCTTAGTACACAGAAGGCCGATACGTGAATTTACAAAAACATTGCACGTTCGAAGGCCAATGCAAAGGTATGAATATCCCGGCCAGGCTATAGATATATGGTAAGAAGTTTTGATAACAACATAAAACTAAGGCCCTCATTGGCTATAATGAATCTCGTAACGATGAAAACATTAGCGAAACGTTAGCGAAATTCTATGGCTTTTAATTCGAGCCCCGATCAGACCACTGCGTGAAATATTACCTGATACATTCAAGTCGAATCAACTGTATGAATGAGTATCAACTTATGTTACGTTGAGGGGTAGCCTGCTATATATTATAAAGATCCCATCACGGGACGAGGAATCTAAGCTTCTCGCCTGTTTAACACGAAAGGAACCGAGAATAAACGCCCGCCTTCAAATAAAGGTCAGGAATGAGCCTAGCTAGTTAGCTAACAAATTCTTTAAGTATTCCGCTCTTTAAGTGGCATAGATGGACCCACTAGAATTGACCTGCTCCCAACAGATGTGGATTCATAGCTCAGTTGGTAGAGCACTGCACCGGCATTGCAGAGGTCACGAGTTTGAATCCTTGAAGCCTGGGTTTTTTCAGGCTTCTCTTTATCAATTTATTAAATTGCGTTTATGACCCCGAAGACTGACCATATCATAACGTCGTTGCTTATAAATGCCGGCGGTACAAATCCGTCAGAATAATTGATTCCTTCCTTGTTTGTCAGCTGTTTGTATTTCCTTACAAACCATTAAAATAGGATTAGAAATAACATTGTAATGTGCTCTTTATGGCCTTTTACTTTGATTCAGAGTTTGAACCCGCTGAAGAGTTACTTGGAAGCTCTCAAGGAAAGATCTATCGAAGCATTTGAAGAATCCGACAGCGGATGGTTAACTGAAAAGAGGGAATTCGTGGTTGTGGGAAATCGAAATTAGCTGTATTTAGTGGCCCAACAGCACTCCACAAAACGTAACCTGTTTTAACACCTAAATGCGTTTTAGAAAACTAGTTTTAAGCTGTCATTAAAAAAGTTATAAAAGTTAAATATAGAGCTATTTCTCAAGGCCGGCGGAGCAGGGAGGGCAGGAGAACAGTCAAATGCAGATAATGAGATTCAGCAGCTGATTGATAGCAAAGAATTACCCCCACAATACGAAGAACTGGCATTTCAGAGAGTGTACTTTGCCAAAATTTCCCAGCTGGGGAAGCATAGCCTGCGCAGCTGGCGGTCTTGTAGAGAAGGCGAAAAAAGTCGAAGTTCCGAGCGTCCGAGCAATTACAAACGAAAAGACTGGGTAAAGAACAAGGAAAGACCGCCTGCCCGAAAACTAAGCTTTTTCGGATTCTCCGTCCATCAGTGGACGGGAAATACTGATTGGCTCCTTGAACGTCAATCAAAATAGGTCAGTCAAGCGTAGTTCTATTCCAATCTCAAAATTGCTAAGTCGAACTACATCTCTGGATCGTATCAATATTTTGCGAAATCGTAACAGAAAGATAATATTGAAAGGAAAACAGGAAATTGGGATATTGTGTAGTATACGCCTCCAAAGACAATTTTTCCGAGAAAAACCATGTACTTTTGCGCATAAAAAAACGATAAATTTATTTAAATCAAAGCAACATACGGCCGCTCCTATTAAAAGGAGCAGTTTCGAAATAAAATTATAGTTTAAAATCAAAACATCGAAGAAGAACAACGATAAAACTAATTAGATGCGATGTACTCGTAGTTAAAAATATCAAACATGCAACGTTCGACAAGCAACAAGCAAACAACATCAAAATTTAACATGTGGGCGTTCCTAAACGAGCGGTTTCCAATTAGAACTAACTAAAATTAAAAATATATCATTAAAAAATGAAAGTATCGGTTATTTCTTTTGAAAAATTTGGTCGCTCTTAAAAGAGCGGTTTTGAAACGATTACCATTTGTGTCCATGGGATTTCAGCTCATGGCGGAAGGCGGCTTCTCTGATTTCTGTTGATACTTTTTAAAACAGAACTTTCATGTTTATCTTCGGCTATTTTCTTCTTGTTTCCAATAGCTTTTAGCTTATATATGGTTCATACTTTTCCTGATCTGAGTGCTCATAGCCTTTGGTGGACACCGAGTTCCAAATTCCAAAAGCTCACACCGAATTCCAGTAGGTCACACCGAAATACAAAACACACATCGAATTCCAAAAGCTCACACCGAATTCCAATTAGCTTAGTTTTCATCCTCTCTTTACTGTTATTTTTGGTACAGCACGCGTTGTGCTACAATGTTTGTATCCGCAGTTTGTTATATGGTTTTAACCAAGTTTAAAAGATGGCCGACAAAGAAAAATATTTACGATTTTTCTGACACATGTGATTTCGTTATCCTTACCTTGCTTCAATTCGCTTTTGACATCACCACTAAAGTTGCCTTGTGATTGGCTGTTTGCTTTTATTTACACAAGGAGGCGGGAAGCAAAAAGCGTAGTTTTCGGGCAGGCGGTCTTTCCCCTTCCCCCCTCCACCCCCCAGTAACTTTTTTGTTTTCTCTCCAGTCTTTTCGTTTGTACTCGTTCATCATGGCGACCGGAAACAATAGACATTCCGATTTTTGGCTTTTTCCGCCTTCTCGCAAGACCGCCAGCTACGCAGGCTAGGGGAAGCATGATCCCGGACCCTTCGTGCAGGCTCGCGCCTTCGGCGCTCGCTAAAAACTTTTCGCCCTTTTCTCTTGCCGTCCCCCTCCCCCCCAAATCTTTATAAGCTTCCGCCGGCCCTGTTTCTAAAAAGGTTCATAGTCAATACCATGACCGAAAGGAAATGAGCAGTAGATAAATCATATTGTAACAATGATGATGATGATAATTAATAACGATGATGACAATGATATAATGATAAAATAACATAGCATAGATGCACCAAGCACGTGTTTGCTTCATTACACAACGGTCACTGCGGCAGTGAATTTTTAATATTTAAATTGATTGAAAATGGAACGAGAAATTAATGTCTATTCAAAAGCATTTAAAAAACAAGTAAGCAGTAGCACGATAGTTTCCGTTTAAGGGGCGTTCAACGTTTGACAATGTTAATGACCCGTAAATGGCCACTTTTTTAACTCCCATAATTCCTTTCAGTCATGCTATTGATTATTGTAGATGTCAACCTTTTTTCGAAATAGTTGTAAATTTTGCATACTGAGTATGCTGTAAACGGCAACACTTTTTAAACTCCCGGAATTCCTTTCGGTCATGGTAATGGCCATTGCAAGATGTCTACCTTTTTCGTAATAGCCGTATCTTTTTCAGGGCACTTTATAGCCCAAAAGTTAGTTGTTGTCCATGCAGAGTATGCAAAATTTACAACTATTTCGAAAAAAGGTTGACATCTACAATAATCAATAGCATGACTGAAAGGAATTATGGGAGTTAAAAAAGTGGCCATTTACGGGTCATTAACATTGTCAAACGTTGAACGCCCCTTAAACGGAAACTATCGTGCTACTGCTTACTTGTTTTTTAAATGCTTTTGAATAGACATTAATTTCTCGTTCCATTTTCAATCAATTTAAATATTAAAAATTCACTGCCGCAGTGACCGTTGTGTAATGAAGCAAACACGTGCTTGGTGCATCTATGCTATGTTATTTTATCATTATATCATTGTCATCATCGTTATTAATTATCATCATCATCATTGTTACAATATGATTTATCTACTGCTCATTTCCTTTCGGTCATGGTATTGACTATGAACCTTTTTAGAAACAGGGCCGGCGGAAGCTTATAAAGATTTGGGGGGGAGGGGGACGGCAAGAGAAAAGGGCGAAAAGTTTTTAGCGAGCGCCGAAGGCGCGAGCCTGCACGAAGGGTCCGGGATCATGCTTCCCCTAGCCTGCGTAGCTGGCGGTCTTGCGAGAAGGCGGAAAAAGCCAAAAATCGGAATGTCTATTGTTTCCGGTCGCCATGATGAACGAGTACAAACGAAAAGACTGGAGAGAAAACAAAAAAGTTACTGGGGGGTGGAGGGGGGAAGGGGAAAGACCGCCTGCCCGAAAACTACGCTTTTTGCTTCCCGCCTCCTTGTGTAAATAAAAGCAAACAGCCAATCACAAGGCAACTTTAGTGGTGATGTCAAAAGCGAATTGAAGCAAGGTAAGGATAACGAAATCACATGTGTCAGAAAAATCGTAAATATTTTTCTTTGTCGGCCATCTTTTAAACTTGGTTAAAACCATATAACAAACTGCGGATACAAACATTGTAGCACAACGCGTGCTGTACCAAAAATAACAGTAAAGAGAGGATGAAAACTAAGCTAATTGGAATTCGGTGTGAGCTTTTGGAATTCGATGTGTGTTTTGTATTTCGGTGTGACCTACTGGAATTCGGTGTGAGCTTTTGGAATTTGGAACTCGGTGTCCACCAAAGGCTATGAGCACTCAGATCAGGAAAAGTATGAACCATATATAAGCTAAAAGCTATTGGAAACAAGAAGAAAATAGCCGAAGATAAACATGAAAGTTCTGTTTTAAAAAGTATCAACAGAAATCAGAGAAGCCGCCTTCCGCCATGAGCTGAAATCCCATGGACACAAATGGTAATCGTTTCAAAACCGCTCTTTTAAGAGCGACCAAATTTTTCAAAAGAAATAACCGATACTTTCATTTTTTAATGATATATTTTTAATTTTAGTTAGTTCTAATTGGAAACCGCTCGTTTAGGAACGCCCACATGTTAAATTTTGATGTTGTTTGCTTGTTGCTTGTCGAACGTTGCATGTTTGATATTTTTAACTACGAGTACATCGCATCTAATTAGTTTTATCGTTGTTCTTCTTCGATGTTTTGATTTTAAACTATAATTTTATTTCGAAACTGCTCCTTTTAATAGGAGCGGCCGTATGTTGCTTTGATTTAAATAAATTTATCGTTTTTTTATGCGCAAAAGTACATGGTTTTTCTCGGAAAAATTGTCTTTGGAGGCGTATACTACACAATATCCCAATTTCCTGTTTTCCTTTCAATATTATCTTTCTGTTACGATTTCGCAAAATATTGATACGATCCAGAGATGTAGTTCGACTTAGCAATTTTGAGATTGGAATAGAACTACGCTTGACTGACCTATTTTGATTGACGTTCAAGGAGCCAATCAGTATTTCCCGTCCACTGATGGACGGAGAATCCGAAAAAGCTTAGTTTTCGGGCAGGCGGTCTTTCCTTGTTCTTTACCCAGTCTTTTCGTTTGTAATTGCTCGGACGCTCGGAACTTCGACTTTTTTCGCCTTCTCTACAAGACCGCCAGCTGCGCAGGCTATGCTTCCCCAGCTGGGAAATTTTGGCAAAGTACACTCTCTGAAATGCCAGTTCTTCGTATTGTGGGGGTAATTCTTTGCTATCAATCAGCTGCTGAATCTCATTATCTGCATTTGACTGTTCTCCTGCCCTCCCTGCTCCGCCGGCCTTGAGAAATAGCTCTATATTTAACTTTTATAACTTTTTTAATGACAGCTTAAAACTAGTTTTCTAAAACGCATTTAGGTGTTAAAACAGGTTACGTTTTGTGGAGTGCTGTTGGGCCACTAAATACAGCTAATTTCGATTTCCCACAACCACGAATTCCCTCTTTTCAGTTAACCATCCGCTGTCGGATTCTTCAAATGCTTCGATAGATCTTTCCTTGAGAGCTTCCAAGTAACTCTTCAGCGGGTTCAAACTCTGAATCAAAGTAAAAGGCCATAAAGAGCACATTACAATGTTATTTCTAATCCTATTTTAATGGTTTGTAAGGAAATACAAACAGCTGACAAACAAGGAAGGAATCAATTATTCTGACGGATTTGTACCGCCGGCATTTATAAGCAACGACGTTATGATATGGTCAGTCTTCGGGGTCATAAACGCAATTTAATAAATTGATAAAGAGAAGCCTGAAAAAACCCAGGCTTCAAGGATTCAAACTCGTGACCTCTGCAATGCCGGTGCAGTGCTCTACCAACTGAGCTATGAATCCACATCTGTTGGGAGCAGGTCAATTCTAGTGGGTCCATCTATGCCACTTAAAGAGCGGAATACTTAAAGAATTTGTTAGCTAACTAGCTAGGCTCATTCCTGACCTTTATTTGAAGGCGGGCGTTTATTCTCGGTTCCTTTCGTGTTAAACAGGCGAGAAGCTTAGATTCCTCGTCCCGTGATGGGATCTTTATAATATATAGCAGGCTACCCCTCAACGTAACATAAGTTGATACTCATTCATACAGTTGATTCGACTTGAATGTATCAGGTAATATTTCACGCAGTGGTCTGATCGGGGCTCGAATTAAAAGCCATAGAATTTCGCTAACGTTTCGCTAATGTTTTCATCGTTACGAGATTCATTATAGCCAATGAGGGCCTTAGTTTTATGTTGTTATCAAAACTTCTTACCATATATCTATAGCCTGGCCGGGATATTCATACCTTTGCATTGGCCTTCGAACGTGCAATGTTTTTGTAAATTCACGTATCGGCCTTCTGTGTACTAAGGAAACCTTCGTTAAGAAACAAAGAAAAAAGCTGAACGGAAGAAATCATTTACTCACTGTACTTGCGTTTCCTTTCCCCTTCCGTTTGTCACTCAGCTCGAGAGGTGGCTGTGCGAGAGGTCCCATATCAAAAGGATCACTCATCGCGTAAAGGATGATGGTATCGACTCCTTCAGTTGCTGCCTCGATGTTGGGGTCTGGTTGTGTAAATTTCTGTAAGGCATGCTCCGGTATATTTATGCGAAAAATATTCTCCAAAGACGCACCACTTGATAGCGGTGTTGAAGCGCCCTAGCAGAATAACAAAATAAAGACCATCATAAATTATCAAATATTAACTAGCCACAACATAAAGAATAGTTTCCTGAGCCAAAGAGGCACGGTTAGGCCAGACATTTATCTCCGATTTCTACAATGTTGCACACAGTGCAACTAACGGTGCAATTGAGCCAGTGAAAAAATCACTGAATCAGGCGAGACTTGAGCCCACGATCTAAGGGTTATTGGACCGCCGTTGTACAAACTGCTAAACTACTGAGGCAATTGGAAGTAGTGTGTGGGTTACAAATCATTTGTGGAACCAGAAATATCTGTGAATACAATAATACATATTATAATATATATAAAGAGGATACTTCACGGAAAGCGCACGCTTACGGTTTTTATTAACGAGTCGTGAAGTATCATAAACGAACAATTGAGCGCAGCGAACGAGTGATATGATACGAAACGACGAGTTAATGGCCTTTAAAAAAGGCACTATGGCCCTGCCTGATTGTTAGCTGCGCTGTGCTGATGAGGCCGAAACAGCTGTCCACGGCTGCTAACATTCAGGCTAAAAAATGAACCTTTATTTCATGGGGATAACATATTTACTATGTAAAGTACTATTATTCTTCCTGATGGTCCTCAAAAGCCAGATGTTATTACCTAATGTACCTTTTTAAGGGTTTCAGTACGGGCTTAGTCCCTCTGACCCGCGAGGCCATAGTGCCCTATTTAGTGGCTGTGTCATTACCACTAGCACGCGTGTGCAACACAGTTATGTTTTTTCTTCCAGCTACATCCCACCAGCTATGTTTTACCTTATTATATATGTCAAACACAGATATAAAAAATAAGACTCTCAATTCATTCAAAGAAGTTCAATCCCGAAAACAAATTCTTAGTGCAATAGGAACGTGTTGAAAAAGACCTTAATACCCTTTCATGTCAGGTTTATCAGTTTATTCGCACTTCAGAGAATTTACAAAATATGTTTGACATAGATGTTTCTAAACAAAGGAATGGCGAGGAAGACAAAGTTGAAGCCCTGGGGCTTATTAGGAAATCGGACTTCCTCATATGATAATGAATATTCAAAGCAAAAATAAACAATCGTGACAAGATGTCGAGCAGGATATACACATTAAATTACGGTATAAGTATTCGTGTCAGTAATTTGAGATCAATTGTCCCTTTAATTTCATCGTAAATATATTATAGGAAATAATTTGCTGAATTTCATTCCTGAGTGAATTGAACAAAGTTGGGCCCTAATATTGAACAGAAAATTGACGATATTTTGTTCTAACAGGAGGGATATGAAATAAATGTTTTGATCTAGCATTTTAGCTGTGGACTTCGCTGTTTAAAGTAAACATCTCTTGAAACTTGTACGGCAACTTTTTGTTCACATAAGAAAACATAAATTGACATATTTGTAACATCTGTATGTTCTGTAATTTCAATAAGTAAAGTTCTTTAAAGTGTCTATAACCCTTTGGCATTTTTGGTTGATTTTAGCAATTTCGAGCATGCTGAGATGAATGGCAAAAAA
>JAOEJH020074988.1:0-15789 GCA_025448215.2 Palythoa grandis
TAAAATATACTACACTAACAATATTATAAAAACAATATTACAAAAACGCTGATTTAAAAAGATGTGTTTTTAGACGTATTTTATAAAGGAATAAGTAGTAACCAATCATTGCAAGCTCTGTACATATAATATACATTTTGGGTGCTTGTGATCATCAGGAAGAGACCTTTATACAAACAAACAACCAAGATCTTGTAATTTCATTACTAAATTCTGCACAAGTTGTGATGAAAATAGACGTCAGAAAGGAAGCTAGTAAACGTCGCTTCCGATGCACGATCCCTTTTTTGTAACCCCTGTTACTTGGTTCTGTTATAGGGTGGTCAGCAAGCGAGGTTTGATTTTGAAGGGATGCTTGTGTCGCGGTCAACAGACCTACCCACCCACCTTGGTCTGCATCACCATAGTGATGACCCCGGTGCTGCCGGATACACACTGGAAGAACTCCTTCTTCTTGCCAGGAGCAAGTTCTTGCAACAGCGCATGTTTGCATTACAAGTTTTGACCAGAATAATTCAGCAAGTAAGTGTGTTGTGTGTAGATATGTGAGTTGTTTGGCTGCTTTATATGTTAATGGCAGTATATAGTACTGTACAAAGGAATCCGTTTGATCACGTAGGTTTAGTATCAACTTTATCAAAATAGGGCAAGGTTTTTACCGTTTGTTTGGTGCAGTTACATCTTTGCTTGAGAGGTAATTGAAATTGAAAAAGGTTGTTTTAGAAGAATCTTCTTATAGTTTATAAAATGCACAGTTTTCCAAATTGAGGCCAATTGGATTATTTCACATTGTTGTCTTTGTTACAGAAAATAATTATATTTTTTTCATTGGTAAATATGAAACATAAGGTTTATTTCATTAGAAGAAATTACGAAATATGGTTTTGAGAAAGATCGTATTGTGTTTATCAAGATATTTTGGTGGTGAAGAAAAAAAGTAAAGTTGATAGTTTTCTATTTGAAAACTTCACGTTACTGAAGGTTGTAGGTTGGCATTGTGTGCCTGTCACTTAGTTTCCTAAATATTATCAGCATATCTGTACTTACCAAGTGCAATTGATAAAAATTCCTAGAATTCCTAGAATTCACGCCATGTGTTGTGTTTGTATCAACAGGAAAGACAAGGGAATTTCCAAAGCTTGCTACAGGATGATTTACTTCCTACGCTTCTGAAGGCTGGCATTGTGTTGTTGCTGCGCTGGGCCCTTGATGACAGCACTGAGGCAGTAGTGAGTGTTGTAGTCCAGGCTTTTGCTGCTCTGCTGGTGTGTCCATCACACGAGGTTAGTTAGCATTTGAAATTGTTTCTCACGTTATTTTAATTTAAGTCAGACAGTTTGATATATTACTGGACGCATACATAATCTAATGTTGACTGAAGATTTCTTAATGTTCTAAAGACTACTTTTTTGTTTTTCTTGTTGTTGACCTTGTCATCGTTGTTGACCTTGTCATCGTTGTTGACCTTGTCATCGTTGTTGACCTTGTCATCATTGCTGACCTTGTTATCGTTGTTGCCCTTGCCATTGTCATTGTCGATGTTGTTATTGTCATTGTCCTCGTTCTTGTACTCATCCTTAATGTTGTCGTTGTCCTCGATCTCGTCATTGTCCTTGCCCTTGTACTCATCCTTGTTGTTGTCATTGTGTTTTTCATTGCCGTTGTCATTTTCATTGTCATTGGCCTTATCCTTGTTGTTGCCATTGTCCTTGTCAAACGTTGTCCTCGTCCTTGTTCTTGGCCTTGGTCATGTCCTTATTCTTCTCGTTATACTTTTGTTATGGTCATTGACTAAAAGAAATATTCATCATTCTTGTACGATTAGGACCTTATTACCGCAATATCAAGTTGGTATCGAGGTAATGAATGGCCGTCTCTGACTCCTAAAGGTGAAGAAAAAAAGAGGGATAAAGGTGACGATGAAGAAGAAAGTAGGCCTCCCTCTGATGTGGAGCTCGTCAAACAAGATGTTATCAAAGTGAGTTTGACTGTGCGTTATTGGTAAAACTGTGATTTGGGCTGCGATTTAGTTAATTTTGGTGTTGCTCTAGCTTTTGACCATTAATGATTCCAGATGACAATATCCATCATTTGTTTTAGTTATAGTAAATTTATGATGACATGTATTGCATTTATACATGTTATTCAATTATTTTGATTGGGATATCATGGAAAATACTGTTTGTCACTTGTATTGTCTTCATATACACACTCACCTAAAGGCTCATGTGATAAATTATTGAATGCCTGATTTATCCAATGCCTTCGCCGCAGAAAGTATTTGGAAAGTATATTAGTATCCATGCTGAGGAACTAACATGTTATGCCCCCTCACAAGAGTTCAAACTTTATTTGCAAATTGCTGACATAGCATAATATTAATGCATTAACCAACTCAAGTGATCATGAAACTGCCATGTGCCAGCTCGGTGGTCCCTGATGTTGTAGTGGTTAGCACTCAGGACTGTCTAGAAAACAGGGAGACGTATATGTTCGATTTCCGCTAAGGGCATATACAAATTTTTCCGGATGAGTGTATTTATTCCTTACAGGATTTTTGGTTTGACAAACATTATTGGCTTAACTAGAATTGGCTTATTGCTACTCCCTGTATGAAACAGTGCAGCAAGAACATCGCCAAGTTAATGTTTCTGTTTCTCAAATCTAATTGCAAATATATTCTATGTGGTTAAGGAAAAAACCGTAAATAAGAAACAGGTCCACACTGCAGTGACTCAATCGTGTGTACGTTGGTTTTGGCTCCACTGAATCCCCTAATGTCAAAGCAGTAAAAACCAAGGCAAATCTTTTTGGTTTTCTGCGTTTTAGGGGCTTCTACAGATGAAACTTCTTCCAAGGTTAAGATACATTCTAGAAGTGTTTAGGCCTTCATCTCCTTCAGTCCGGAGTATACTGCGAATTCTTGTCAGAATTGCAAGACATTCTTTACACGCTGCAGTTGAGATAGCAAGGTGAGCTAACTTAAATTTTGAAAAATGCCTTACATGTATAACAGAGCTTTTTGGCAATTCCGGATGCTCGTTGGGTAGGCAAAGGAAATGCTACAAGGACTCTCTCAAAGCGTCACTGAAAAACTTCAACATGTCGAAACATTTGAGAACAGGGTGCAAGTGCAAAGCATCCTCTCTGCCATCTGCCCAAGGGGACTAACTGTGTTCAGAATGCAGCAGAGCGTTCCGTGCCTGTAGTGGCCTGATTAGCCACAGTCCATCGTTTCTTAATCGTGATGTCTCGGTCATCGCCGAAATCGACGAACGAAAAACAACAGCAAAAAGTTTATTGATTTGATATGATTGATATGATCGTTTTTGCCCACATAATAGCGTAAATCTTGGAATCGGGCGTTTAGGACCAATCTTTATGCAACGCAAAACTCCGCACGTGTATAAGCCCACCCCCCTTCGAATGGTAAGCTCCCCCAAAATATTCAGACAAAAAGTTCATTTGAGTAAACATAAGCCCCAGGGCTTATATTCCAAGATTTATGGTAACGTATTTTCTGAAAAGAAGATTTAAAATTTAATGCAGGCTGTGTTTTCTTCCTACATTTTTCGCCATCCAATTACAAAGAAATCAGTATTAAAACAATTTATGCGACTATATAGTTTCGTTGATCTGTTTTCAAAATAGTTCACTTAACTATGCCGATCTACCGGAACTAATGTGAAAAATCAGGAGGTTCATTTGATTTTATGATAAAAACTAACACCGGTAGAAAAACGTTTTGGAGTCATACTGACGTCATCCTCAGGTTTCGAGTTATGACATTGCTTAAGAACAATGCATTAGTTAGAACAATACCACAATACACTGGTCTCTAGAGACACTGAACTTTACATTAGAACAATACCACAATACACTGGTCTCTAGAGACACTGAACTTCACATTAGAGCTTTTTGTCATAAATTGAAACCAGAGGATGGCGTCAGTATGATTCCGAAATGTTGCTTTTCACTGACATTAGTTTTTATCATAAAATCTTTAACACAATCTTATTCTTATTTAATTTTATGAAATTAAGTGAAATACTTTATACCGCGGTTATTTACAGATTGTTTCATCTTTGAAAGTTGGGCAGGTTTTTGAAAATGCCTTGTTTCACATTTGATGCAGGTGCCCTCGTCTGATAGAAACGATACTTTGTGAATTCTTACCAATAACGTGGAAGCAGGTCGAAAGCGTTGAGCAAGCGGACAACGTGTTTGGTCTTCCCCTTGTGGAAGCCATGAAGATGATGACGGCTCTTTGTTGCGCGGGAAGACATTTAGCTGCAACACTTGTAAGGAACATTATCCAGTTTTTGTATAAGTTTATCTTGTCAATAAACGTACTTATAGTTGTGTTGGTAATCTTTTGATAAAATGCTCATGTACGATATTGAACATATGTGAATTGCGCGTCAGTTTTTTGACGCCGAGTGAAAAGGGATGCAGAATGTTACAATGCCATGGAGGATAGCTTCAACAATAAGATAAAACTTAATGGAAATTCCAACATTATTCATAAATGGCGGCGAATCTGGTATTTTTTTTGTCAACATTCAAATTAGCCTGACTAACCTCGCTCTTGAGTTAAACTTTCAAATGAATATTTTGTTACCCAGAACAAGGCTAGCAGGCTAATTTAAATGTGGACAAAAGAGTATTAAAATTGCCGCCATTTTTGAATGAGGTCTTGTCAGTCGAGTGTATCAAATACAGTTTCGATCGCGCCAGATCAAACGTTGGCATTAAAATGTAGGCTACTTTAACCTTCTGATCGGCGAAAGGTGTTACTTTTGTGTTATCACTAGACTCATGAACATTGCCACAGGTTTCTATCCCAAGAACAGCTGCGATTCTGCCTGGTAAAACTCTCTTCTTTCCGTTACTTTCCAGATTCAGGGCTACACACGAACTCCTTTAAGCTTTCTTAAACTCAAGTCTCTCGGCTTAGAAACGGCCTCCTTGTCCATATTTTCACGTACACTACTTTTTACCACAATACTCTCCGCCATGTTTTCTTGTTTTGTGACCCGCCAGCGAAGCTCAACCTCGCTTTCATGCGAAATCATGCGTTCTGCGCACGAGTATGAAAATGGGTTATTGAATTTAGAGAAATCAGTCGGGTAAGTATGCACCGGGACAGAGAACGTTCAGGCGCAGTTCTCCATGACTCACGTGATCGTTTCAAAGTGTCAAAAATGCAGAAACATATTTGATTGTTTTGGACAATGAAATGTACATAAAGCAGTTAGGACCGTTACTAAGTGTACAAGCAGATTTCATGCGTGTGAAAGTCTTTATCTTGTGCCTTTATGTAAATTCTAGTGTCTTTATGAAAACTTCCCATTTGTTATTTATCTAGATTGATAGATAGTTTATTGATAATCGATTTGCAACCAACAGTTGAGTTATGCAGTTATATACAATAAAAGGGATAACTACTTGGTCTTAGTCAATACAACTAACGTTTGGAAAGGGATAACTACTTCGTCTTAGTCAATACAACTAACGTTTGGAAAGGAATTCTTCTAAAAATATTACGACGCCAGTTCTATAAACGCTATGCATGATACGCAATAAAATATAGGAATAAAAAATATAAGTCAATTGAGAATATAAAACTATTGTAAGTGAGGGCATTAACAGTAATAAAACTATTTATTTATTTTAATTATCTATCCTTGATAATGGCGTCACGATGTCGCCGAAAGGCTGGGACATTTTAGCATTAGTTTTTACTTACTGATCAATGTTTTACCACATTATTATTGATAAGAAGTTTTGGTTTTCGTTAAATTCCAGGTATCGAAACATGATTTGATTGAAAGAATTTTATGCTACACTTCGCTACACCCAAGCGATATGAGGCTAGGAACAGAAGATGAAGCAATGGCTCTGTGTACCGAGAGTTTAAATACCTGGAGAGTGTGTATTGGATACGGATTGGCATGTGCACACTTCAGGTACGCGGAATTGTACAGAATAATTATTAGGAAAATTGTTACACCGCTTTTAAAGGAAGATACAGTGCCTTGACAGAGGAAGACCTAGGAAGGACCTAGGAAGTAGATCATACGTTCGTCGTTTCTTGGTTTAGATATCATGTTTACCGCCAGCAGAAATAAACTCTACGCCAAATTTCACCTATAAATGTCTGGTCTTCTGCAACACAGCGAAAACAATGTATTAAATATGTTGTGTTGAAAGCCATCACAAATTCTTAAAGCTGTGTTTTAAAGCGCATTATATGCTAATATTCACCTGCCGTTCGTCGTCATCATTAACATCAACATGATCATCGTGAACAGCATGATCATCATCGTTATCATCGTCATCATTACCATCAACAACATCATCATCGTCATCATCATCATCGTCATCATCATTATTTTCATCAACATCATCATCATCATTAACATCATCATCATCATTAACATGAACATCATCATCGCCATAATCATCATTGTCATCATCAGCATCGTCAACGTCAACATGATCATCATCAACAACATTACATGATTAAAATCTCCAAAAGAAGGCTATTTACACTAACATGACTGACAGGCAGAGGAATCGAACTCAGAACCTCAGATTTTTAAGTCAGTGCTTTTTGAAAACCGCTTGGCCACGCTGCTTCCCTAACGCTGTGTTGTGTGCGTGTTTTTTTGTGTTTTGTCGGGTCATGCTTCGCATATTCCATTTTACATGGCCGCATGCAACTTTATCTTATTTCAGTGTTCAACTTGTATTAGGGAAGTGCATACGACTGTGATGCAGCAGCTCCAGTCCTGTCTGTCTGAGCCAGTGAGAGATTCATCCAAGGCAGACGACACTCATACAACTGTGGCATTACTGGGTGTCCTTGAAGTTGCCATTCATGTGGCTGGGACGACTTGTGAAATACAGACAAAACTTTCTACTGCAGAGCATCATGGTGTTGGCATGGACAAAGTACCAGTTCCGCCATTAAACTGGAGTCACGTGAATGGATTCTTGCCATTGATTGGCCTTGGTGTGCAGAAATGGACCAATGAATTTATTAATAGCAATGACGAAATAACACAGGTTAGAAATACATCTTGCCAGTTTCTTTATTTTATTGTAGTAACTTGTTTTGTATTTTTTTAAAAAAGTAATATTTGCAATGCCACTGCCAGATACTCAAACACTTTGAAATGTCATCAAGCGTTGGATGTTGTCCTTGAGTAGCATAATGTTATAAAATCAGACGTTTAAATCAATTGAGGCCAGGTATGCTACGATACGATAACTTAGTTTAGTTTAGTTTTCCAAGCTTTCGCCGATCTACGGCATCATCAGGGAATGAAGATGGAATCATTGAAGTAAAACGTTTATCGGGCGAGGTGTTAGCCTAGATAATAGAGGTTCAGTAAACAGGAGGACAATGGGACAATGGCTGGTATGTAAATGCGGTAGAAATAGTTAAAACAAAAGGTCTATTTTGAAAATAAAAATAAAATTTAAAAGGGTAAATATAGTCAGAAAAGAAGGTCTTTGAGTTCGGCGCACTCCTCTCTAGAGTTGATTTTGGGCTTAAGCTTTCTAATTTTTAGTGCTTCAAGAAGGCGCAGGTTGACTGGGTCATTGTCAATGTGATCGACAAAAAGACGTGCGTTATTGCTGCTCACTGGGTGTGACAATGAAACAGCACAGCAAAAATGTCACAACTTTTAATATAACAGTGACTTAAAATTTGCTAAGGTCTTCAGACAGCGAGAAAGTTTGCAGGAAATCAAGACTTGTACTCATTTTTACTAAATCTTTACAGGGTAGATGTTCATTTCTTCTTTCAAGTGCTTTTGGTGTCATGGCTGCGTTTTACTCCAAGCTGCAGGTTCAGGTGAGAAGAAAGCCGTTCATGAATCAAATACAAGGGATGTGATGATTACTTTGCTCTTATCTCTGCTGATTTGAGATAAATAACTCTGTATAACTAGATAATTTAATACGTCATGATACACAATAGATGGTGTCTATCTTGAATGATTCTCTTACGCCTTGTCCACTCGTATCCGGATATTTTTGAAAACGGAAATTATTTTTTCCATTTTTCGCCTTCCGTCCAGACGTATCCGGCGTTTTCGGTCGATTTTTGAAAACGCTTTCCAGAGTGGAGATTTTTGAAAACTTTGACTTTTTGTATTCGTGTCGACGAAGGGTAACGGAGGTTTTCAAATAAGATGACGTCAAAGGTCGGGGCCTAACCATAGAGAGCGCATGCTCCGTAGGTGAAGTGGAGCGTATTCGAATCGTTTTCGTGTATTCGTGTCTTCGTGTGGACGGGCGAATACGATCCAAAAACGTTACGTGTGGACGCGGATATTTTTGAAAACGGAGAAAAAATCTCCTGATACGTGTGGACAGGCTCTCAGTGTCTGAGACAGAAGAGTCTCTGCATGTTGAGTTACCAGTTAGTTCTTTTTTGATATATAAGCATTTAAAAAGCAAAAAGGAAGCTGAAAACGAAAGACTGCATGAGGAGGAAAGAAATCTATGTTATGTCATTATTCGATTCAGTAAAACTTTTTTCTGTTTGGGACTCTCTATTAGTTAATCATGAGAATCAAATACCATTAATCCAATGAAAAGTGTTTGCCATATTTAAACCTCATTTGTTTCCTTACGTCAAAGCCTTCTTATGCACCTGTTGAAACCCTTGAGGAAATTGAGAACCTGATGGCAACTGTTGTTGGACCCCTGATACAGTCTGCTATTCTGCAAGGCCTGCTGGGAAATCTGAGGTAAAGTGAAGCAGTATTGCTTTCCTTAGCAGTTTTGAAAGCAAACTTCAGCTATTAATCGACAAAGTTTAGAAAGTTCTTAGTTGTAGGCATACTTTCTGGGTTACTTTGTGCAACTAAATACAAAATATTATTGATTTATGTTAAGTAATGATCCGCGTAAGAACTAGGGAAATAACAAAACTCATTTCTCCATGGTGGATTTTCTTTAAACTCGGCCAAAATGTAGTACAAAGGGCTCTGATGCTAAAGAGCTTTAAAAAGACTGGTCACGATGTTTCTTTGTCGTTGTTTTTTTGCAAAAATAAATGCTAGACCAATAAGATTCGCCAAAGTAATTGAATAATTGAATAAAATTTTACACGTTTTTAATTGAAATTGCCGCGAGTTCCCTAGTTCTTATGCGGATCTTTACTTAAAGATTTAGGGTGGTTACGATGCTTTACGTATTTTTTGGTATTTTCGAAAAAAGTTTTAAAGCATTACTAAATATACACCATTTTCCAAATGAAGTCGTCATCTAGTGGTTTTACTAATATTCAGTATTGGCAGCGACGTGAACAGTTTTTTAAAGCTATTTCAACATTCTTTAACAACTATCAACTTTTTTCATGGATTGTGAAAAGAACCGGTCCGGAGTTAAATTTAAAACATCACGAGGCAAGTAATAACAGGTTTTCCAACTTTTAGTGCCCTAAGACATTTTACAAGTTTCAACTTTTTTTAATGTAAACCAAACTGCTATAGCAAGTTATTTTTAGTTCATTGAAACTCAAGTTTTTAAACTTAAGGCTAGTGATTTTTCCCTCAAAGCTCTACTTTTACGTACGGCAAACCTGGCCAGGAGATCCCTGCTTTGCCAGATTATGGTTGTCCCTTGGTATCCAAAAATGAGACTAGCTGGTGGTTAAAGCTCGGTGTTTCATTGCCTCTTCTCGTGTCCTTTCTTCGCTTGTCGTGTGAAGTTGCATCCATACACAAAGGCGTCATATCTCAGGTAACTAAAACAACCAACAACAGTAGCAACATTTATTTAAATATTTCATTACCAATAATTTCATTTGACAAAAAAATTAATGGTTATCGGCACAGGAAATAACCCTATGGTTAAAATGAATGTCCCGCCTTGTAGGCAGACGTAATACGGGGCTTGCGAATCGATGACGTTCGTACGACGACGCCGTTGGTTCACGTCACAAAGTTACGTTGCCGTCTTGTGAAAGGTCAAATTTACGATTCTTAGGTGCGATGGCGACGTTTGGTGGCGCGCGCGCCCAAATTTCCCGCCATTTTTTAATTAAGCGGTGAGTTCTAGTGCCTGAAAGCCATGGTTAAAATTTTGTCTTCTGAGCAAAAAAAACCAGATGATTAGAAACATTTTCGTAAAAAGTTGCCGTCCCTATGCAATACCTGAGTATAATGCCAATTACACTTGAAATTTGACGGAAAATGTTTAAAAACTCACCTCACATTGTACTTCGCGGAGGACGCCGCCAAATCACGCTTCTCAACGTCGTCGCCTTTAAGCGGACGTCGTCAAGAGCCTAGACACGCATGCGCAGTACAGAGGTCACGCAATCCAACGGCGGCGTCTTAACGTCGTCGATTCGTAAGCTCTCTGATGTGAAGATACCGCCTTCTGTGATCAGAGCAGCGTTTACTTGCACCGGAAGTGGCTGGGCTTAGTGGTGTCAACGGTTTGCACAATGTAAATAAACTCACATCAGCTTTGCTTTTTCTAAACGGCTTAAAGTTTAACAGGGTCCGCACAGGTCCTTGAAAGTGTTTAAAAATGCTTGAATTTTAAAATTTAAATTCAAGGACTTGATAGTGCTTGAAAATGTTTCGTGAACTTTGCTTTTAATTTTATCTGTAAGTCAGCAAGCTTAGGTTTCTAAAATCAGTAATGTCGTTAGAGTTCATGTTGACTGGGACCTGGGCAAAATAAATATTATGGTTTATTATTCAATATTATCAAGAAGTAAAACATAATCACTTGCTCCTGATGCATGTCCTTTGTATTCATTAGTGCTTGGATTTCTTGGAAATAGTCCTTGAAAATCCTTGAATTTTTCCCTCCGTGATCTTTATGAGCAGGAGCAGGCGTAGCACAGTTGGTAAGTGCGCGGCCTTCTGTGCTGGAGGTCCCCAGTTCGATTCTCAGTGACTCCAACGCCTGTTCCGACTTTCCTCTGATCCGTGTAGCTTGAGCTTTAAATACCCGTAAAACGGAGCACTGATAGAGGAAGGGGGTAAAGTGCGCACCGAGGGCCTCAAGTTCATCAGTTTAATTACTGTCACGTGTTACCCTCGTTAAATAAAGTCTCTTTACCTTTACCTTTACCTTTTATGAACCCTGGTTTAAGCCAGGGACAATTTGTTGCTCGAAACAAACGTCGAGGAACGGAGACGGGGGTCCGGTCCCAAGTGTGAGACAGAGAGAACCGGAGTTCCCCCCCCCTAAAACTCGCTTTTTGGTCTGAGAGAAACTACTTTGTTTAAAGATTCAACACATTTTTAGAACTAAAAGCTATGTGAATGTTTTCCGGTATTTGTGTAACTGCTAGTAACAACTGCTGATTCTATTGTTTATTAAAATCAGGTGTAGCTGTATAATTATTTAACGTCCTTTTTTCCAGTTTGCTCCTTTAGTTACGAACGTGTCCCTGGTTGCGTGCCTAAAAAGGTCTATTAACCTTCAAGTAAGTGTAAAATGTTTTCCCGTTCATCCGCTTTCTTTTTTTTTTGCCGCATTCATTTACATTTAACTGTGCAGTGTCTCTAGTCGCGTTGTTGAATTTAATATTCAAATTTGCTTTTTCAAAAATTAATAGTTTGTTGGCAAACTGTGTTGGATTTCGGCTTTAAATTTAGTGACACCTGATTTTAAGCCAGCTGGAGTGTAGTTCAGGTCACAGCTAGCGGTTCAACAAGGGTCTCAACTGTACCACGATCTGTGTGAAAACGTATGCGCCAAAACCATCATCTGGGCCCCCCACCCCCAAGTTTTTCCAAAATATTTGTCCAATTGAATTGAAATTTGGCATAAACAATATTTTATCATCTAAGCTTTAATTTGATTACCCAAACTTTGCTGTTAATTGGTTTCCATGGAAATAAAGCAGTTCTTTTGGCCGCATTTCGGATTACCGAATGTTTAAAATTTTTCCAATTTTCATCAAAACGATTAAAAATAAATAATTACACTGTTTGGGAATGCCTTGTAATGCAAAATTAGCTCTAATTTAAAAACGAAAAGAAAATATTTTTCAATGATGTTTTTATAAAAATCGAAATTTTTAAAAGCAACATTTAACTCGCATAATTTCTGTGCATAAATTATGCAAGATGACGTCATCCAATTAACACCAAAAGGTTTCTTATTTATCAGACAACATTTACTGAAAGTTTCATCGATATAGCTAAAAACGCTTATTTTCTAGGTTGAAAAAAGCCTTGATACAATTACTATATTTTTGAATACTGATCTGGACTTAATGATTTTGTTTGAGAGCAGCATAGCCTTGTTTCAGAAGAAGCTTGATCACGTACTTGTGTTGACAGTTCTTCATTTTGTCATTGTACAATTCAAATTTAACATAGCATCTAAAAATATATTAAAATGCAGTAAGCTTAGCAATGTTAGACAAAGTGATTTTGTGAAGGAAGGTGAATTACGAAATAGTTGGTAATTTTGGATATTTGTTCAGTGTAAGTAAAAATTAATATTTGTACCATTTGATTTCTAGCAGAAATTGCAACCACTTGGCCTTTCAAGAATGGAACACCACTTTCAGTATTTCCTCATCAAATTGTTTTCCTACCTGGTACGTTCAAGTGTTTTGTCTTTTGGATTGAGACATCGGTGAATTCTTTATAAAACTATAAAGATTGTATGTCAGTTTATTAGTTAAAACATAAATTTTGACTAATATTCGTTGTGGGATTTAAGTATACGATCGTAGTTTATTTTCAACGTTTTAAATTTCCTCATAATGATTCATTTAATTTTAAAGCTGAAGTTACATTCAACTTTATAATTATAATTAATTATTATAATTGTTATTTATATTCTTGTTATCGTTATTGTTGTTGTTGTTGTTATTATTAAATTCATTACTTGTTCATTGAAATACTTAGTTACAAACAGACCTGCGTGGAAGTTTAGCAGATTATGTACCAGTTTACCACTCTGCTGCCCTCGCCTTGTTTCCTCGATTGTGGCCTGGGGATGAATATTATGCTTATGAACTTATTTCAAATGTGTTGTTTAACCCGCAGTTTTACTGGTAAGTGACATAGGTTATTCTGTGACATTAGTCGTTTTCACTTTAATGCTACTGTTTTATGTTTGTTGATGCATGTAGTCGTTTTTATTAATGCTGTTTTGTATTGCTATCAATATTGATGAAGGGAGAAGTAATCCCAAAAAAACATTCTTCCAAACTTATCTTTGTTACGAAATATACATTTTTTGGGGCAATGGAAAGGTTAGAACAAATAAATAGATAAATAAACACACTTTACTATCTGTTGACACACACATCCAACAAAATCAGGTTAGTTTCTTGAGCAGGACTCGAACCAATGTCTACCAGTTCCTAGTCTTGTGTGCTAACCACTTCACCATCGGGGACCTTCACGCTGGCATGCAATGCAACGGTTTTAATGATGTTAGTTGTTTAACGGCGTGAGGATCCCTGGCTCCAACTCTTTCTTCATTTCAGCTTGTATCCTTGTCTCTACAACCTTACACAAGGTTGAAGTTTCCGCTCAGGGCAATAAACTGATTTTTTCGAATGAATGTGTTTTAGAGATATAAAAGTGTGTGCATTTTTTTATATGTACCTCTCCATTACCGCAAAAATAACCCTTTCATTTGTACAAGATCTTGCTTTTAAGCAACCTTAAAAGATCGTAGAGGCAAACATACTACTCATGGTTTCAAACTATTTACTATACTGTTGTTTTTTAACACAGTCTGTAATAGTGTGCTGTACTAGTTATAGTGTGGCGGTCAAATAACAAAACACTGTTTGAGTCTAAATGCCAATTGGCTATCATGAACCAGACTTATCTGAAGGACACATTATTCCTCACTTGACACTGATGATGTCTTGCGCACAGGTTGTCGAAACGTCAGTCACTACTACCAACAACAGTCCTTCTCAGTACTACACTAACCTGGATGATCTCACAATACGATCGACTGTTACTCCTGGGTTCAAACCATTTACTATCAGTCACTACTACCGACAATAGTCCTTCTCAGGACTACCCTAACCCGGATGATCTCACAATATGATCGACTGTTACTCCTGGGTTCAAACCATTTACTATCAGTCACTACTACCGACAATAGTCCTTCTCAGGACTACCCTAACCCGGATGATCTCACAATATGATCGACTGTTACTCCTGGGTTCAAACCATTTACTATCAGTCACTACTACCAACAACAGTCCTTCTCAGGACTACTTTAACCCGGATAATCTCACAATACGATCGACTGTTACTCCTGGGTTCAAACCATTTGCTATCAATCACTACTACCGACAACAGTCCTTCTCAGGACTACTTTAACCCGGATAATCTTACAATATGATCGACTGTTACTCCTGGGTTCAAACCATTTACTATCAGTCACTACTACCGACAACAGTCCTTCTCAGGACTACCCTAACCCGGATGATCTCACTATACGATCTGGTGTTACTCCTGGGTTCAAACCATTTACTATCAGTCACTACTACTGACAACAGTCCTTCTCAGGACTACCCTAACCCGGATGATCTCACAATACGATCTACTGTTACTCCTGGGTTCAAACCATTTACTATCAGTCACTACTACCGACAACAGTCCTTCTCAGGACTACCCTAACCCGGATGATCTCACAACACAACAGTCCTCTGTACTACTCAGAACCTCCAATATCATATCATAACGTTATTGCTTATAGCGGCGGTACAAAATCCATCAAAATTAGCTTGTTATAGTTATGGACAAAACAAATAATTTTGTACCAAATGTTCTGAGTGGTATGATGAGTTCTGAGTGGTATTTTATTTTTATAGCGAAATCGCTGGTGGTGAATCGATGGCAATTACACAAGACTTAGCTGGGTTGTCAATCAAAACAGAAGCAACGCCTACTCCTCAAGATAATGTTACTAGTGAGACATCACATGTGAGTCGTGAGGAGTTGCTGTGTGGCGCATTTAAAGGACTACCACATGCAAGGTCTTCGTTTTTGCGCGTATTTCTTGATAACCATAAGGAAGCTTTGAAAACTTCAAGGTGAGGGCCTTTCCATGCCATTGATGAAAAATTTTGTCTTCTCATTGGTTGACAAGAAACTTTTAGCTGAAGCAAGGTTTACTTGTTTTAAATTGAAAATCAGTAGTAGTACAGTGCGCACCAAATTTTTCTTCCTTCTCATACAGCTATGAAGTTTGAGTAGGCTGACTAAAAACAAAAGAATTTATAAGAGGTGCCACGTCATCTATGCAGCCTTCCCAATGTTTCCCCCAAACAGGCTATGTCGGTGCATGCTATACTACTAAAATGTTGTGGTTGTCGAAAAAGCGTCGAAGACATTTATGTAAATGAACGTTACGAATAAAAATGATGCAAAATTGAAAAATACAGATCCATAAATAACATTTTACCGTTGTAGGAGGTTATCTTTACCCGAGCCCCATCTGACAGAATCCTTGCTCCTGCCGTCTTGTCAGTCAGGCCCACTGCTTCCAGGGGACTGGATGTTTCTTCCTATTTTGGAACTGCATAACGAGTTTGTTGATGCGTAAGTGATAAACTGCATCGGAAATCTTTTTTAAATATGTGTATTGTCAGAATGACCTGAAAGGGTTTGTCAATTTCATAGTTATTACTGTTAAATGACAGTTGTAGGTATATCATTAAGTAATGGTAATAGGACTAAGTGGAGTCCAATTTGGTCTGTTATCATTACGCATGATTAACAAAATTGGATGAGCGCGAAGCGCGAATCCAATTTG
>JAOEJH020074989.1:0-10141 GCA_025448215.2 Palythoa grandis
AAGAACAATATGCGTATTTTAACTCTGTATATTACTAGCTAATTTTATATTCAGTTTTATCTTGATAATGGTGTCAACCAGACATCGAAATGTCGATTCCCTAATTTTAGCGTTAATTTTTATAATCAAAGTTTATAAGCATTTTGCCGAGGCAAAAAAAAGTGGTCGTCATAACAAGGTGATTGTATTAACGAGGTGGTCGTAAGACGGGGTTCCACTGTAATTCAAAATATGATATCGAAAACATTAAGGGAGCTGCTTTCCCGTTATGCCGTGGGCATAAAAAAACATCCCGGTTTGTTATCAGCGAACGCACTGGTTTTTCCCAGCGCGTTAACGTTTTTTTTATCTTTTATTCATTTATTTGTTTGAATAGAGGAATGATTAATAACTTCCCAGACATGGAAAAACATTTTCGATAATTTCAGTTATGATGAACACTACGCAAGAGCGTGTTCAAAGGTAAACATATTGGAGTACGTAATCAGTATTCCAGTAAGTACTGCGTCTACACTTAACTTAGTAGCATTTAGTTAAAATTTGCTTCAAAACTGACTCACTACTGGCCTCCGTCAAAGTATCAAACCTAACAAAAGCGCCCTCCCTCGCTGAATTTTCAAAGTCTCTGATGATAAATCGGAATATTTTTTCAATTTCCTAAACGGTACCCTTTTTTTGGTATTCGTTTGAATTAACCGCGCGACTCTGCTTGTCTTGCTTTGCATGGAAGACTGTTTTACAAAGTATATAATGACTTTGCTATTTAGCAATTCAAGCTTTTTGCTATATAAAAAAAAGAAGCCCTATGTGCCATCTAGGCACGAAGAGGATTAAGGCTATAAAAATAAAAGACATATGATATAAGGAAATAATTAATAAAATGATAAAGGGTATTTCAATTTTTTCATTAGTTGTTAGGCAATGCAACCAGTATTACTAGTATTTACAAGTGTCTACTGATATTAATACAATCCTAAGGACTACGTTAAGTTTAGCTTTAGCCGAAATATGGCTTTCAAGAAGTGGTAAGATCTCTGCCTTCCAACCACAAGGTCCTGGATTCAAATCCCGGCTCTGCCGGCCGAGAGTTGAACAAATATGTGACAAGGGGAGTCACTGACTCTCATCCACTTAACACTACAGAAACCGGAGATAAGCGCCGGCTCCATTGGGGCAGAAAGGGTCGTAAAAGTATTTAGTTTCTGTTATGTAAAATTGTTCGGAGGAGGGGGGGCGAGGGAATAGTTGGTAGAATACACCAAACTAAAAATGTCTGAGGTGGTGCATAATATCGTCAATGGAGGCGTGACATAACCTACTCCAGTCAAAAAGTCGGGTCCCAGGTAACGGCTAATAAAGTCTTCCCTGTTCGTTTCTATGCACGAGCGCCATGCACCCACAGATTACGAGTTCATATAGGGCGTAGATTTCAGTCCTGTCACATGTTCACATGAATTACACGAGCAAGCAGCACCTTGTCTAACCAAGTCCTTTTGTTCCTTGCCAAGTCTCAAATACCTGCATCGCTTCAACTTCGCGTACTCGGAATCGACCCTCGCGAGTCTCTCGGCAGGTGACTCTTCGGTGGCCTCGGGCGATTTTATTAGAAATTGCAATAGATCGTGAGGGGCTTTGCCAGTACTGGAAGAGCGGCCACGCCTCGGATGACAAATGTGCCATGATTTTAAAACCTCATCTATTGTAATCTGAGGTAAGACGATTTCTTCATCTATTTCTTCGGGTGGACATGACGAGGCTCCGATCTCGCTGTTCGTTTCCCTTACTACAAACATGAGAGAATAACGAAACTAAGTGCAGTTAATTTATAGGAACGATTAACTTCGGTGATAAATAACACCGAAAATTAAAACTTGAAAAAAAACTTGAACTTAGTTTTCTAAGGTAAATTACAGTACATTACATTACAGTATATTACAGTATATTACATTACAGTATATTACAGTTCAGTACAGTGCAGTGCAGTACAGTACAGTACAGTATATTACGGTACAGTACAGTACATTGCAGTGCAGTGCAGTGCAGTGCAATGCAATGCAATGCAGTGCAGTACAGTGAAGTGCAGTGCAATGCAATGCAATGCAACGCAGTGCAGTGCAGTGCAGTACAGTACGGTATAGTGCAGTGCAGTGTAGTCTAGTGCAGTGTAGTCTAGTGCAGTGCAGTGCAGTAATGCCGACTTAAAACCACTAACTCCTGTTGTATCCCAAGATGTTTCCTTTGTTTCTGGTTGTACGGTCTCATTAATCTAGCTTTTTCTACCTTTTTGTCGAAGAGAAGGTAGAACAGGAACGCGAAAGTAAAACCCAGTTAACTTTAAAATATGTACAAGAGAAACAAATTTTTAAAATACCTCCATGTCTGACACTTGTCGAATAACCCAATAGAGGATAAGTAATTGTACTTGAGCTGCGGACTATGTGTTTTCTTTGAATATAGGTCTGCAGGAAATACCGAGCTGTGACTTCACAAACTGCAAAGTCAGTTGCATGTGTGTTTTGATAGCTTGTTTATTAAGTTGACTTTATGCTATTATGGCCAAGTGCATGATGCATACTCTTTACGTTTTTTCTTTAAATACTTGATCTCTTCTTTGCATACCTCTGGTAGTAATCCGAAAAATGATCAACCTAAGCTTTTTTATCAGGTTATACTAGCGCTGACGGATTAGTTAGTCACCCCACTAAATCTGAGTTGAATAAAGATTATTTTGTCGCTAGGGCTATGAGGGTATGCGCTGTAGAGTATGGAAGAAGTCACTTTTATGCCCCATGAAAAAGACAGTTTAACCATTCGAAAATTGAAAAAGGCACGCTACGAAGTTTGTCCAATAAGGGCTCGACTGTTATAACCAAGAATTTCATCACTACACAAAAAAGTGACTACAAATGGATGTCGATGATCGATGTTGGTTATTGGCATGTGCTTTCTAACCTTAGACACAGTGTTGGAACTTGAATGATTTCACAGTCGTTGTGTTGCAATGTCACATTGTTACGTTCATTTTCAGTAAGCATGAGTCACAAAATACTAAATGAGGCTTTTAAAATTTTGGCCACAAGAGTACAGTCAGGATAAAGATTTCGGGATGTTTGCTATCTTCTTTGATATCCGTTTTTATCTTTATTTGTCTTGTTTCATCTTGAATCCATAAATTTAGCAAGTGAGATAACAGAGAAACGTTTGTCAGCAAGTGAAAGCCGGTACTTTAGCTGAACACATTTGTGACACGGGAGTACAGTCAGAATGAAGGAGTTAGCAAGTCCACGCACGTATCTTCTCCTGGCCTACTGCGTCACATCCGAGAACTATTGTAATCTGTTTTGTTGGCAACACGTTTCGACCTTACAGAACCAAAACAAAGTAAATCAGAAAATAATTAATTCATGGCAATTCAAATTTTGTACGGCGAAAAAAAGTCTTGCAACCGCGGGTGAAAAATGGATGTTTCGGCATGTAGAACTCTCAAAACTGTATTCTTATAATCTCCCTAAAATTCGTCAAAATTTATTGATAAAGTCCGCAAGCAGCCCTTCGTAGAAACTATTCCATTGGAAAAATATTTCTCGACTATATTATATCACGCCGAGTACTGCCCAAGGGTTTTATTTCACGTGTACTATCCCATATTTCTATAATATCACGCCGTTCTATACCATGTGTATTATATATCATATTAATATCTCTCAATCGTCATAAAACATTCTTTCAGTAACATTTTTGTAACACTTTATTATAGTATCGAAAATAAATAGAATAGAAAAATAGGGTAGCTGCCATTTGAGGGAACGCAACTGATTTTATTTATTTCTAATCAATAATTATCGGCGAAATCTCAATACTTTTCCTCAGTGAAAAGTCAATATCTTCACGTGTCACATGATGTGAAAATATCATCTTTGTTCGCATCTCTGTAAATGAACTAAAAGAGCTTTTTGAAAGCATTAAACGTTTTCATCAACAAGTATTTATTAAAAACATTACACGGACAATTGGAGCTACGAATTCCTTCCTGTCAAGTTCAAAATGTTTCACCCATTCCCTGCCCTCACTAGAAGGAGTTCTCTTCAACTTCAGAAGATGAAATTGATTTCTCCACGAGTCCATCTTTTGTATTTGCACATCGATCTCTCACTCACACACACACTGCTGCTGGTTGGCAGTTTGACTCATGTGGCTGTCTTTTACCTCGCTACAGAAACAGTTGTTTTTGATGATCGTACGTTTTTTTATTTTTATAGGTATAAGTATGTATGTATATAAGAAACATAAGGCTGAGATTTGCTGAAAAAATTGGGGCAGCTAATATAGAAAATCCAAGTATATAAGGTAATTCGCAATAAACTTTCAGAAATTGACAACAGTACAATCTCGCCGGTGCATTTGGATCTGTACACAAAAAGCACGTTTCCGGATTATTTTGATTATTTAATTCGAGTTCCAGATGTTTTCCATTTCCCGGCGGAGTAAAGAAGCATTCAAACTTGCGATGTAGAAATGAAAATAGCTCGTGGGAACCCCTCAGGGTTTTCAAGTGACCAGATCACTTCTTTAGATGAAATTTTAACAAACAGCTAAAGTAAACATTTTAGGCTGAAAAAATGAGAAACACCTGGGCTGAGCTCGATATCTGTGTTTCTTATACAGTACATTAAGAAAACGCGTAAGGAACCATTGACCTCGATATTTTTCAATGTTTATGAATTATTCTTACGCTTCAGTATAAATACGTTTTACGGTTTAAATTCAGGCGTGCAACACTTCTACTTTGCTATTGTTTGCTACGGATCAAAATAATCAAATGTCCCTACCTGAGGTACTCCGATTGGTCAACGAACTTTTTCTTGCAACAGGCGATAATTCTTCTTTAGAGCTCGGCGAGTGGGGAACGAATGGTTTTGGGGGCTGAAGGGTTTCAACTTCTTCATAAAGCTGATCTATTGATACCGGAAATAAATTACAGCTACTGTGACTCAGTAAGTTCACGCTGTTGCTCTCCGTTGAACTAACACTGCCGTGTAGATCACAATCTTCAGTTGATAAACTTGAGCGAACGTGTAAAACACCCTTGGAGTGACGTGGTTTGTTATCCACAGCTTGGTCATGGCTCACTTGTTTTGTTACTGATTTGCTGTGTTTTGATGGCCGTTTTGATTCGGTAACCATTTTAGTCGCTTTTCCCTGCTTTGAAGTTGCTCGTTTGGTCTCAAGTGGGCCATGACTTGGTAAAAGAACGGTCTTACTTGAAACTTTTCCTGATGATTTTTGTTGACGAGAAGGCGATGCCCCTGCTTGCGGTGTCTTTGTATGAGACACAGAGTGTTTCAAGTTGGTGTCTGCTGTTTTGAAATGGACGATAGTTTTCTTTTGCGTTAAACCTTTTCTTAAAGAACTCGATGCCGCCTTTCCAACCAGTTCTTTCTTTCGAACTGTGGGTTCCTTTACCGCAGGTAGAAATGTAGTGACTTGTCTCTTTTGCATTTCTCTATAGCTATGCAGTGCTTCTCCGAACCATTTCGAGAAATGCTGCGAACTATCACGTTTCCTACTCAAATCATTTGATCTCCGTGGCGTTTTGCCCGATCGTCTTTCATCTGTAGCGTCATGTAAACAGATTTCGTTTCCGCTACGCTGACTACGATAATCGTGAACACTAAATAGTTCTGCTATAAACTCATACCGCACTTTGACTCCGGATCGGAGTTCTTCAAATTCCATGTTGAGGTTTTTTGTATTATTGAAAGATTTCACCGCCTTTGCTTCTGTCCATTCTGGCGACGGTGGCTGTATAACAATTTGTGGTGGTCTCATTTGCTGTTTTTGACTCATAATACACTATTTTCAAACAAACTTAGTATCCATACTATTTTATCAGTAGACGTGTTACTGAAAGACCATTTAACAAAATCAAGTTAAGATGCTATACCACCGCTCGTTATTAGATTTACCTGCTCCAACACAAATACTGGCTGTGCTTACATCGTTAATATTTAGTATCGATCGGAGATTATATTGCAGCGAGTATCAGAAAGTAACTGAAAAAAACGGAAATACCATATCGTGTATCATGATGACTTTGTGAACGAGTTGTCATTTCTTGTTCGTTTAAAGAAATATTAAAAGGGGCGGCGGCCCGCGTTGAGTGCATGCGTGAGAAACTATTGAATCGTTCGTCGTAGTTAGGCAGCTGCAGGTAATTTATTTGAGGGGTAGTGAATGGCCCCTTTTTAAAAAAACGAAAGTCTCGGCAGAATAGGGTTAGTTTTCAGAGCGTATCGGAGTCTCGGATTTTTCTCACAAAGTGGGTCGGATTCTCGGCATTTACTGCAAATCTCAAATTCTTGATTTTGCTCAAAAATTGCTTGGTGCCTCGACATTTTGGTTTTGTTAAAGTTTTTTTAAGCTGCGAGAAAAGAGCCCCGTGCGTTCAGCCGTAGAACGAAAATCGTGGCTCAGATTTCAGAATTGAAACGAAATGTGTTTCTGGACGGCAAAGTTGTTGGAGTTTAACGTCATAAGGTTTCGGTCTCGCATTTTTCATATCGTAAATTCTCGATCTCGGATTATTCGTAGCTTTCACAGTATGAAAACATTTTTAAGAGCCTTCCGTTCCCAGAAAATCTCCAACCAGAACCGAGCCAGAATCAGTTGAAAGTTAGTTAAGTGAGGCGCATTACCCGTTACTGTTAACATTTGGGATTCCAAATTCCTGAATAGTTATTTTTTAATTTTATGAGTAGACCAGGGCATGGTTTAAAAAAACTTTGATAAAATCAATGGAGACAATGTTATCTGTGGGATTGATAATTGGGCCGGGCGATCTCTCCACGAGCTTCCTGGAGTAGCCTGATGATCCAAAGATTACTGAAAATGAGCTGTGAGCACTAGAGAAAGTGCGTTACTATTGTTATATTCTGAAACTAAGGTTGATTTCACCCCAACAGTAAAACCAAACACGCCATTGATGCACGAGGTCAGAAAAGTTTATTTTTCACTGCGCATGCTCCAATACAGTGATCTATTGTGAGTAATTCAACTGTGCTGCGTGAACTCAGTCACGTATGCAACACCTCTCTCCCCCAAATGGGGTTAACTATAATAATAAAACTAAATTTCCTGAATAAGTCTCTTTGGGGGTTTTATTTCCCTTGTGGACCTCCTTAAAGGTAACATGTCAGCTGCCCCTGGTACCGCAGTAGTGTCCCCTGCCAAAAGCGCCTGTGACTGCCCACCGCTTGGGCTCACTAGGACATGTGTTGAGTCCTTGTTGGGCTCATGTACCGTTTCCGTAGTTAATTCAGGGATACCATCCTCTACTGCTACTACTGGAGGCAATTGGCTTGTACCGTCTACAGCATCCTTAACCCCGTTGTCCCTCAAGCGAGAGAACAGCTGATCAGCGTGGCGCCTAACAATTCTTTGGTCCTCTAAGAGCACCCCATAAGTGACAGACCCTTGTTTATCTACAACTTTTCCTGGCAGGTGTTTGATCACCGCCCATAGTTACGGGAGTAAACATTTTCCCCCTTTTCAAAGTCCCTCGGGGCTACCTTATGACCAAATGCCTTTTTCATGGCTCCTTGTTTGGCTCGAACTTTAGCCTAAACTGAGGGGAATACTGCGGCCATAGGAGTTTTAATCATATGGCCCATCAGAAACTGACAAGGTGGGACACCTGTAGTCCTGTGAGGGGTGGTGTGCTGCCGGAGGAGGATACGTGAGATTTTAGTGGTTAGGCTTCCCGACTGCATGTGTTTCAGTTTTGCCTTGAACGTCTGAACTGCCCGCTCAGCGAGCCCGTTTGATGCACGATGGAATGGAACCGAAGTGATGTGGGTAATGTTATTTCTGTTGCAGAAACTTGCAAATTCGTCACTGGTGAAGCAAGAACCATTGTCTGAGACCAGTGTGTCTGGCACTCCATGAGTGGCAATTATATTCCGCAGGCCCTCAATTGTAGCCTGGGAAGTAGCCGTGTGAGCTATTGCTATCTCCACCCACTTGGAGAAAGCATCTATAACAATTAAGTACATCTTTCCAAAAAGTGGGCATAATCTACATGAAGCCGAGACCAAGGGTTTTTGGGGTACTCCCAGGGATGAAGGTCTGTTTTGGACGGGTTGTTTCTGGACTCTTGACAGGTTGAACAAGATTTGACCATTTTCTCCAGGTCAGTATCAATACTAGGCCACCCCACTAAACTTCTGGCAATGGCTTTCATTAGTGTGATGCCTGGGTGTGTGTCATATAACTCTGCCAAGATCTGGTCCCGCCTGTTCGGAGGGACTACAACCCAGTCTAACTTAAGTTTTTCCAGGAGGTCTCTCCCCATCAAGATAGGACCCTGATGATCCACTACTAGCACACTGTAAGTAACAGATTGTCCCTTGTATGTGAAATGTCCTTGGAATGTACCAAGGGTCTTGAGTGACTCCTTAGTGTAAGTGCGCACCGGTTTCTCATTGGGTGCCAAGTGAATTGATTCCGCCATTGAGTTTTGTAAGTTCTCAAAGTCATTCTTGCCCATTAGGGTACACGAGGCGCCCGTGTCAATTTCCATCTGAATGGGTTTGCTATTACATGAGAGGTCTACCATGTAGCGACCCCCGGCCATATCATCCTTGTAGTATAAAACACTTTAACAGTCGTCCTCTTCTAAATACTCTTCCTTCTCGCGATTGCCTGACTCACTGTCAATGTTCTTGACCAGTTTGGTCATGCTTTTTGGTGGTTGTGTGGCCCCTCAAGCCACAGCGATCACAGTGAAGTGACTGTTTGCGTGTATAGTCGCGAGCAAAATGTGGGCCGCCACACCGATAGCACTCGGTATTTTTGCCTTGGCTCCTAGTATCCTTGCTAAATTTGTTTGTCCTTAAGTTTGGAGTAAAATCTCTGTTCTTTTCCGATCTGTGAATTCTTTCTTCTGCAGTTACCCCACTGGCTCCCTGAGGCTCGGTAGTCGATTCTTGGTTGAGCGACTTGGCGTTCTTGTTTGCTTTCTCAACCGCCAATGCGATCTGCTCAGCCTTTTCCAGAGTCAACTTTTCTTCTTTGATTTCAAAGAACCACCTTTGCGTTTGCATATCCTTTAGACCATTGACCAATTTATCCCTGAGCATTTCATTAAGGTTTGTAAACTTACAATGTTCACTGAGATTTCGCAGTGTTACGATAAATTCAGCAACCGACTGCTCCGGTTTCCGAACGCAGTCGAAAAATTCCGATCTCTTAAAAACGTAGTTGGGTCTCGGAGCCAGGTGGTTTTTCACTCTCTGGATGATTGCATCCAAGGTAGTGGTTTCTTCTTTTAATTGCTCTTTGCCGATGAGATTTCTTATAAATTTGAAGGTATCATTTCCAACCGACGCTAATAGGATGGATTTCTTTTGCTTTCCATCAGTGATTTCGTTGGCGCCAAAATAAAACTCCATTTGTTCGCAATATTCGGTCCACTCTTGACCTGTCGAATTCAAATCTAACTCCCTAAGTTTTCCATATGTTGTTTTTACCATGTTTAATCCTCGTCGCCACTGTTATGTTCTGAAACTAAGGTTGATTTCACCCGAAAAGTAAAATTAATCAAACACGCCATTGATACACGAGGTCAGAAAAGTTTATTTTACTGCGCATGCTCCAATACAGTGATGTAAGTAACTCAATTGTGCTGCGTAAACTCAGTCACGTATGCAACAGTAGTACAAGCAGGAGTATTTGAGGGTCTAATGTAGTTTGTTATATACGTTATATACGTTATATACGGCTAACATATACTGATTTGAAATATTAAGAAATACCCTCAGTGAAACAGTCAGACCACAACACCAGTATCACTACGCTACTCTTTTCGATAAGTGCACGGGCTCTTTTTAGTCTCTCCAGACTCCACAGAGCGTCGAGAGACTGGACCTTATCCGAGAAGACGCACCTTCTCATTTATCTTCAGTTTTATTCTATTTTCCTTGTTCGAAACACATGTATTTAAACGTGTTCTCATTTCAGTCTGCTAATTCTAGTTTAGCGTAAGCTAGTATAAATAGACTTCAGTATTTGAAGTAGAGTTACATAAAATTAAGTAATAAATTAATTGATACTCTGGTGGAAATGTTTCATATTCCAATAATAC
>JAOEJH020075081.1:0-10141 GCA_025448215.2 Palythoa grandis
CAATATTAGATTTGCTGGTGTTAAAGCTTGGAACTTAGTTAATGAGAAAATTAAAAGTGCACTCAGCTTATCTAAATTTAAGTATTAATTGAAAAAGAGTATACTAGATTCATATTAATATTTTCCTCATATATATGCTGAATTTTCTTATGAATATCAAGCTTCTTTTAGTTCTATCAATTATTCATTCTTCTTCATTAATATCTCTATCTCTATCATTTATTATTTCATTAAGATTTACATATTAACATATTTATAATTTCTGGTCAATTTTCCTCTTTTTCATTAGCCTTATATACTTGTTTTGATTCATAATTATCGGTAATACTGCTTCTCTTTAAATGTAATTAGATTTTGACCAAAACTGTAACTTACTATATTGTAGCTAGCGGACTTGTTTAGCCCTCTTTTAGGTTATTTCAGCTAGCTGGTACTAAAAATTAGTTTCGTCCCTTCCTGTACATCAGAACTTAGTCTGTAAAGTACCTAATAAATCATTGTCATTGTCACTGTCAGTCCCAGTCTACCGTACAAGTCACCAAATTACCCGGATGAAAACGATTTGGGACCTTTCTGAGACTGCTCCCCCGGGATGAATCATTCAACAGCTAGTAAACGGTAACTTTAATCCTGGATTAAGCCAAAATTGAAAGAGCAATTTCTTCACCAAGGAAATATATAACGCACTTATGATACCTGAGTTGTTCAGAATTTTCTAAGAAAGCAAAGTATTAGGCCAAAACAACAGCTCCGTCTCTATTGGATCGGAAGCAGGTGGACGAATTGAAATTTCAACCCTGGGTTAGTGTTAAGCAGCTTTTGAACAAAAATATATACTTTTATAATTATAAATAAGTCACGTTTCATATTTTTATGAACTGCATTGGGAAATAAGTTGGTGAAGCAAAACTGACATCAGCATCTAGTTGTTGTTTATCATGAATCGTAAATATGAGCATACGAAGTGTGCGAGATTTGTATGCACAATTAACTTTGTTTCAGTAGGAAAATTTTCCCCTTTGAAGCCTGAAAGTGTATTTGTTCTGTATCTGTCTGAAAAAAATTTGTGGTTACTTTACCTGTGGTTGCGGCCCTAAAGGCTTTGATATGGTGCGCCTTCAGCCACTTACGATCCTCGACCAAGGTCTCCTCAGAGTTGGCAGCAAACTCTCCCAGAGTCACGTGACCATAAACCATCAGTCCAACATTCTTTGTTATATGTGACACAAGGTACACAAGGTTTTGCCTGGACGCTGGTCTGCCTGAAAGAACGAGGCACTGGGGCCGAAAGTTTTTCACATGATCTTCAACTGACTCAAGTCTGGTGACGTAGCGCAGTGCGGAAATGTACGAAAACGCTTGCGCAGATGACCCCCAGTTAACCTGAAACACCGGTAAAAATATCTTTTATAATAAAATTAAAACCTTGACTACATTGGGTTAATTTTTGAGCTTGCACATTATCAAGCGCCAATCTTGCTTTGGCTTCAATGTCAGTCGCCTAAAGTGCAAGAAAGAAGGAACACGATCGTGTATAGCCTGGCCTCCATATAAATGCTTGGGTCGCAGCTGTCGCTGAAAAATATGCTCAGTGACTGTAGCGATATATGGAAACTGTTTTATTGACGACTGGAGCAATGCGAGCGATAGTTGCAATTCCAATCACTAGGATTGCTCAAGCTCTATCTCTGCAGCTGTATTGTATTGCAGCTGAGTTTATGCGTAGTTTCCATATGAATCGCTGGCGTCTCAGCTGTCGATACTGTCGCTTTTTTGCAACGAGAAAGACAGTTGCAACACGAGCAATTATATAGAAACCAGGCTTATGAAGTAAGAGTAAATTAGTTTGTAAAATGCTGACCTAAGTTGACGCACATTGGTAAAACGCAGGAGAAGAGTAGTTAAATTTTTCACAATCGCAGAGATTGGAGGAGATTTTCGCTACTTTGGACTGTGTGGGAGATCTGCTGAAGTACTTAACAAAAAGCAGGAGTCTCCAGTAGGATGTTGGTGGTTGGCAACCATGCATTATCATAAGCATAACAGTGATCTTAGATAGTACTGAAAAATCATCAGTAATGAAAAAGTTTGTTCAATGTACTTTTCTACACGACAAAAATGACTTTACTTTTTTCAAGTGGCATGTGTATCAGAAAATTTTAAATTTTCTGTTTAATCAGAAAAACTTAAAAGTAAAGAAGTCTAATTTCAATGTCTAAAAAATTCACTTAGTTTGGTCTAATTAGCTGGTGTCTGGGTGGCATTTGTTTTTTGTAAAAAATGTTGAAAACAAGTTAATATGAAACTGCGATGACCGAACAGCAGTTAAATTAAGAGAGATAAAACTTTCGCGGGGGAACAATCATTTTTTAAATTTTTTTGCAGGGGACATGTATTACATCTAGATCCCCTTAGTTATATCTTAGCACAAATTTCTACAAATTTCTGGATCTGCACAAGTAACTGGTGGTCATTTCAGTCATGGCATTAAATATATTACCTCAGGTTTCTTGTAATCGACGTACTTGTAGAGTGCGCTGACAATCACAATAGTGACCAATGCAGCCCACCAGCTAATGAGGAACATAATTGCTACACACAACAGGGCACCTAAAAGGGACACCCACATGCTATAGTACTTGAAAGAGGGCCTCCAACCTGGGGAATGTCCCAGAGATGCTGCAAATACCGAGTAGTTGATGAGAGCATAAACAACCAGGAAAAAATTTGAAATGATTAACGCTATTGTATTTAGTTTAGCAATTGCAATAAATGCAAGGGCAATAAAAAATGCCAAAATATATCCACGACGCGGTTCATCTCCAGCTCCACTGCCCTTGGCAAAGTAACTGATTCCTGGAAATATTTTGTCTTTACAAACTGCTTGGAATGTTTTTGGTGCTCCAACTAAACTTGCAAGGGCTGATGACAAAGTGGAGGCAAATATGCCAGCTGTGACAATCGGACCCCAGCCAGAGATCATTTCCATTACCTTAAAGAAAATGAAGATTGCTGGCTGTTAGTTTGTAAATCGAGCTAAACGGATCAAACTTAAACAAATCTTCCCATACTTGAAAAGAAAGAATAAACATTTGTCAGAAAAAATTGGTATATGCCCGAGGTGGAATGGAACCCACATCTCCCTGTATTCTAGTCAGGAGTGCTAACCGCTACACCATCAGGGACCACCACGCTGGCAACCTAGCAGTTTCACGATTAGTTGAGTTAAGGCACTAGGATTCCAGTCTGATGAATGTTTATTCTTTCTGTCATACTACTGAACAACATACATTGATATATGTTTGTGTATAGGCTTGGGCCGAGCCGATTGTTGTTTCATATGCCTCTCATTTGGTATTATTCAGTTGATCTGAGCCTTATGTTGACGACGAAACACACTCCAATAGTATTAAATAGGCTGCACTTGCATTTCAGAAAAATTGGGCCCAGACCGGAATCCTCACGCATTAACTCAACTAATCGTGAAACTGCTACGTTGCCAGTGTGGTGGTCCCTGATGGTGTAGTGGTTAGCACTCCTGACTAGAATACAGGGAGACGTGGGTTTGATTCCCGCTCAGGGTATATACCAAATTTTTTCTGACAAATGTTTATTCTTTCTTTCATACTACTGAACAACATACATTGATATAAAATTTGTTATTTTGTGACAAGGCTTGTCACTTGAACTAAAAAATATAATCATATCACTCCAGTGCTACATAACCTTCATTGGTTGCCGGTTCAATCACACATTATTTACAAGATACTTCTGTTAACTTATAAGACATTGAATGGGCCAGCACCTGGATATATATCTCTAAACTACTTCACCATTACCAGCCTACATGAACATTACGATCTTCCAGTTCATTGTTTATGACAGTCCCTAAAACAAGTATAGTAAATTGTGGAGATAGAGCACTTTCTGTTTGTGTAACAAAACTGTGGAATTCTTTGCCCGACTACCTTTGGAAAGCTGCATAAGTAGGATGTTTTAAAACTGGCCTTAAGAACCATGTTTTTAGACAGTGATAGTTTACATTTATTTTACTTCCATAAATTAGTATTTTATAATCTTTTAATAGTTTTAAAAACAATGACATTGTATATACACTTTTTCTTTTTTGTTGAGAAATTAATCAACTATCTTAAATAGGTGAAGAAGTTTGGCCTGTCAGCTGTTTCTTGCTTGTTTTTAGTTATGGTATGTTGTGAAAAACTATCAAATATTTACATTAACATTTTTTTATTCTTTGACATATGGAAACTAGTGGCAGAACAAGACACAATAACTATAAGAAGCTTGCAAAATTAAGATCCAATGCACATTTGAAATCTTAGTTTTCATATCATTGGTCGCACCTTCTCTCTGGATGCCCCAAACATCTTGGTGAGTGAAAAGAAGCTGGGAGTTTGCTTGTATTGAACAAATATAACAACTTGCCACTAATTAATGGAATAATAATTGTCTTACCTGAAAGTCATGGAGTAATCCATATTTGCAAGATGCTGTTGCACAAGTTGTGTTGGTACTGTTTATGGCTCCACCTCCTAAGGCAGCTAATGGACCCAGTGCCTCTCTTTCTACGCATGAGCCTGCAATCCATGCAAGCAACAAGTATACACAAGAACTAACAAGAATAGCAAGTAGTGTTCCTTTGGGAATGGCTTGTCCTGGGTTCTTCAGATCACCACTTATGTTAACTCCTGCTAAAATTCCAGTCGCAGCTGGAAAAAAGACTGCAAAAACTGTAAAGAAACTCTCCTTTCCTCTGTAGTCTGGAGAAAAGTTTGAATTAAAAAGGTGTGATTTGTAACCAAGAAACCCTTGATTTTTGATCTTCATATTCTGTGGGCCAATAAAACTTCCAATAACAACATTTGCAATTGATACAACTAAAATAACAAGTAAAATAACTTGTGCACGGACAACCCACTTCATTCCAACAAGTGCAACTCCCAAAACAAAAAACATTGTTACAATGCCAATTATTCGAATATCGTTATCGCCACCATCAACAATATAATGGCCACTTTCCTTCACCAAATCACGAAGTGTCTCAGCAAATCCCACGACATACATAGCCACAGCTACAGCACTAGCAATGGAAAAGATGAGTCCAATTGCTCCTCCAAATTCAGGGCCAAGACTTCGAGAAATAAGGTAATAAGACCCTCCTACAAAAAAGGAAACTAAATCAAATCAAAATGATGTTCAAACAAAACAAAACAAAAAAAAGATTGGAAAGCAGTGTGGCACTTTTGCAGCAGGAGGTCACACGTTACAAAACTCCAAGACAAATAACTAGAAAAGTGTGATTTTCTTTGTTTTACATTTCCCAGTATAACATATTTTGTACCATGTGACCTATAACTGCAAAAGGCCTATATCTAGAGTAGATAAACCTTTGCCCTTTAAGGTTGGCTTAATTGGGAATAACAATCCATTTCTAAGACCTTGTTTTTAACAGCAGTTCCAAAACCATTTAATTTGTGATTGTTGAGTAGATATTTATATTTAGTAAAATTCAACTTGTGGGCTATCATTAATGCTGCGATCTGATTGGCTGAGTTACAAGTAGGCTATATTATAAGTTACAGCCAACTAGTAGCAAACAGGCTATTGACTCGTAGCCCATTCAGGCTCACAGGCTATTGACTCGTAGCCCATTCAGGCTCACAGGCTATTGACTCGTAGCCCATTCAGCCTCACAGGCTATTGACTCGTAGCCCGTTCAGGCTCGAGGAATAATTTTTAAATAGCCTATGGATCTGCAGAATATGGTTGTTAAAAACAATCTAAATTATAAAAACAAACAACAGCAAGATAAAAGTATAACACTTGTAGGATGTGGCTGGAGAATAAACATAACAGTGTTCCACATGCATGCTAGTGTAATTCATTCTCCAGCCACATCCCACAAGCGTTACACTTTTACCTTACTGTATTTTCTGTGGGCTTTTGAGCCTGATTGTTAGCTGTGCCATGCTGATAAGGCCCAACAAAGCCGAAACAGCTGCCCACGGCTGCTAACATTCAGGCTCACCTTTTTTGAGGGTTTCAGTACAGGCTTAGTCCCTCTGACCTGTGAGGCCATAGTGCCCTATTTAGTGGCTTTGTCATTACACTAGCATGCATATGCAATACAGTTATATCAAAACAAACAGCAGGTGAGTTTCATTTGCTGTTAGTCATTCTTCAAACACAATCTTTTATTTCTGTAATTTTACAATCACTGTCTAACTTACAAACTTCTCAAAACAAGGATTGCAGTAGATGAAGTATAGAAAATTAAGTAAATCTTGGAGGTGATCTCCATTGAGAACATTTTGGGATTTGAAAATTATATACTATAGTTATTCACTGCACTCACAATTAAGCCGCACCCCCCATTTTGGCAAGGCTTAGTGACTAGTTTCTTTAATGGTTTAGTTTGGGAAAATACTCAGTTTTAAGCCACAGCTCTAAATTGTTTAACAGCCATGAATAAAATGACATAAAACAATGAAACTTGCACAAGAATCTGAGTTAAACAAGACTGGCTATCATTATCATTCTAATGAAGTTTCAATAAAAGCTGTGATTTAAAAATGTTAAAAAAAACTTGGAATGATAAAGATCGAAAGTACACATAATAACATCCAGCAGAAATAAATTTCTGTATTTAGTGCTGGTTTCTGTTCACTAAAACGGATGGGGAACAGAAAGCTTTTCCGATGAAGCATATGCCACATCAACTACTGCTACATGAAGTACAAAATGGAACTGGGCATGGCATTACTAATCATCTGACTGTTACATGTGATCCATGTGCATTTTCATGTGATCTTTGCCACATACATTCAGTCATAAAGTCTTTGTTCGATTTCTATGATTTGATTTAATGAAAACTCTAAGCAAGACATTTGGAAACTTTCAAAAGTTTAATTCAACCACAACCTTTATGATCTTTTCTTTATACATTCTTTTGCAGGAGTAAAGAAGTGGTTTTAGTAACGCAATGCAACACATTTATTTTATAGCAACAATCAAGATCTTCTTGATCACGCTTTGTTTTTGATCGGCTTAAAAACAATTTTTTTGTTCTCATTTTTTGAAAGTGAAGAAATTTTTCCAAAAAACCTCAGATTTAAGCTGCAACCCCCAATTCAGAAATATTTTACTTGCCATATTTTGAAATTTTGTGAAAAAACAGTGCAGCTTAAAAGTGAATAACTATCATTCTAACAAAGTATCAATAATAAAATACTATAATTTAAAATATGCTAAACGAAACTTGGAATGATGTGGATCAAAACTTTGCATCTATTAGATAACATCCACCTGAAATAAATTTCTGTCTTAAAGGAAAGTTTCTGTTCATTAAAACAGATTGAGGACAGAGAAGTTACGGGCCCAGTGCTTTTTGGGCGAAGTATATGCCACATCAACTACATGAAGTACAAAAAGTAACTGTGCATGGCATTATCACATGATTTATGAGCCTTTTGCATGGTCTTTGTCATGTACACTCATTCGTAACATTTTTGTTCAATTCTGCAATTAGGTTTATTGAAAACTGAGTAAGACATTTTGGAAACTTTTTTAAAGTTTATTTTAAGCATTATCTTCATGATTTTATAAAGTAATGTTATTTTGCAGGAGTAAAGGAGTGGTGATTAGCAATGCAACAGGACTTGTTTATTCAGTAGTGATGACTGAGCCATTCTCAATTGCGATTTGTTTTTAATTGTGCTGCATATGTGTTAATTATTGTTTAGTTGTTAAATGTTGTGTTTTTGTGCGGCTTAACTGTGAATTACTGTTTATAGTCACGAATTTTGGATTTTGAAAATTTTGTGCTGGAAAAACTCAGTTTTATGCTGCAACCCCAAATTCTGAATGCTGTTACTCTCCAAATCCTTAAATTTTGTGAAAAAATGGCGTGGCTTAAAAGTGAATAACTATGGTAACTTTATTAATTACGTTTCTAGACTTATTATTGAAAATAATGAATGAGCTAATAACTGACAAATGAATTAATACACTTGTAATCTATAAACACCATTTAGCTTGAAATGAATTAAATTTTAATTAATGCATTGTAAAACATCATTTTGCTCCTTCAATTATTGTTTGTAGAAGCAAATCTTAAAATCAGGGGTTTTTCAGTTTTTCCTACCAACTGTCTACGGATTGAGATTCAGGATTGGCAATAAAAATCAGAAAGGTTGTGCTTTGTGCATTTTGTTCATAACACTAGCTATTTAACTGTCTCCAGTAAGAAAATACTTAGCTAGTTAATAACTTACCTCCTTTGATTTCACCATTGGTACAAATGGCAGACATAGAGAGTGTGGTAAGGGTTGTTACTATGGCAGACATTAGTACAATAACGGACGCAAGTCCAATTCCTGCTTGCCCCACCACCCATGACAGGCGCAAGTACAGCATCACTCCCCAGATGTTTAACAGACAACTGAACAAAACACCTTTCACCCACCCAAATTTGGGGCCTGCTAAACGCCGCTCAGAAACCACTGTCTGCCCCTTTTCCAGATCATCACTTTCATTTGGAGAAGTTTCTTCAATTACCTAGAAAACAGAAACCAGCATGTGCAAATAATTTAAAATCAATTTTACTGTTTATTATCAATGAAATTTGAATTCAAAATTCTAATTATAGCAGTGTGGAGGATTTCTGATTGACTTGATACCTCCTTTCCTTGTGTAATATTTATATATAGCTAGTGAAATCCTTTTACAAGCCCAAGTGGCCCATTGGAGCCGGCGCTTATCTCCAGTTTCTGTAGTGTTAAGCGGATGAGAGTCACTGACTTCCCCTGAAAGGAGACTACAAATTGCTGGAAGATTGAAAATCCAAGTGCATTCACCAAATGGGAGACTGGGAAGAGGAAATGGATGTGTGGAAGGGAGCGAAAAGGAATGGGGCCAAGGGGCAGAAGGAAAACAAACTGACCAATGGGAATTTTGCATTTCCTGAGGAACAGAAAATTCCTGAACGGATTTAAAGTATGCAAAGGCGACATTTTCTTCCTTCCGCCCCTCGCCCCCATTCCTTTTTGCTCCTGTCCGCACATCCATTTCCTCTTCCCAGTCTCCCATTTGATGAACACACTAGGATTTTCGATCTCCCAGCAAAGGGAGAGACTGTTTTGCAGCCTACCCTGAACAGGACACTAATCCGTCACAGGTTAGCCCCCAGCACAAGCTGGTACTCAATAAATAACGAACCTGTAAGGATGGAAAGCCGAGTGAACTTTGGTGGAAAAGAAGGTCACACAAATGTTCAACATTCGACAGGGCCAGGATTTGAGCTTGGGATCTTGTGGTTAGAAGGCAGAGATCTTACCATTGCACCAACTATGCCACTGTTGTGTAATATATATGCACTAGATCAAAGAGCGCAACCATAGGAAGATTCGCTCATCCATTAACATTAATAAACACTTGTTTTTCAGTAGAACTCCCAGCCCACAGGCACTAGCTAGTCACACACTGTCATACACACACTGCCACATTTAAGTATTCCTATTCCTATGAGCAATTATGTTCATTAAAGTTCCAAAAGATTAAATATCATATCAAATTACAAAAGAAAGTCAAGCATAAAAATTTTCAGATACTGATCCATATACAGAACTCTCAAGGTGAGACTTTAAGAGGGAGATTTTTGGCCAAGTGATCATCACAGATGAGATCTTATTTTGTTCTTGCAATTTTCACTTCTCAGATCCCTGGAAATGCACCAAATTCTTAAAACCCAGCATACTTAGGTCTTAAAACCCAGCATACTTAGGTCTTAAAACCCAGCATACTTAGGTCTTAAAACCCAGGCAGCATACTTAGGTCTTTCATACAAGCACTGAGATAGCCAGTTACCAAACTTGAAACTCAAACAATACTTAATAAAATCAAAGAAAACATTTCTTTTAAATTTTGTAATCAATTCTTACATGGCTAAGAGTAGAGTTACCTGTTAGACGTGGACCACGAGTCACAAAAAAAAGACCTAACTAGGAATAGCTTAACAATAATTTAAAAAAACAAGACACTTGATTTGAGTTTTATCATGCAGATTGCAGGGGCATATAAATACAATGTGAAATTAATTACTTTAAATAAAAAAAATATTCAG
>JAOEJH020075352.1:0-10137 GCA_025448215.2 Palythoa grandis
ACTGAAGATGGTCGCTGGAGTGCGGCCGAAATATTTATTTAAACAAAATGATAAGTCTTCTCGTATATCTCTTTTTAGACTTTGAAAACGTGTTAACTTTTATTTATTTTAAAATCTTGCATGTAAATTCTCTAGCAAGACTGCAGCTTAAATCCTGCAGCTGGGTGTAATTCAGTTGTTGTCCCAATGATTAAAAAGAAATTATCCTCGTTAGAGCCAGAGACTTGCCTGATGGATCTTTCGGATTGACATTCGGCTAATGTGAGCCTCGTTTCTTACAAAGAGTATTTTATAAAAAGCCTGTAAGTTCTGCATCGTTCGTGAGCTTAGTGTTACTGAATTATATACGACATATAAGAATTAATGAAACCAAAATTTCTTAAAATTTGCAAAACAAAACCTTTTACCTCAATTCGACCGTCGGAGAGTCATTTCGTATAAACTTTACAAAAGCTATCAAATAGTGGTTTCTTTGTGATGTTTTGAAAATGGCAGAAATCCATTACAAAAGCAGCCGATTAACTTAGAGTTACTAAACGCCTTAATGGAATTTATTATATAGACACAAGCAAAGCCAGTTCGGAGCCTTTTTCAGTATTGTGTCTAAAACCATCGAAAAACGTTACTCTGTAACCCTTGCTTTAGGGCTGAATGGCGCATGTTTGAAAACAACTTTGGTTTTAAAAATATGAAAACAACGTCGGTTTAGCCTTAGAACTAAAATCTAACAGCTGATGAAGTTTTAAAACATAAAGTTTTTAAACCGCGTAGATTTTTAAAAAGACAAAAGTCGTAACCTTTGTAAGGGACCCCGTGTCCTATTGTTGTTTCACCTTAGTGTTGCTATCTGTTAGAATCTTCATAAATAAATAATAAAGTAAAGCTCGCTTGTTCTGCTTACTGTCAAGCTTGCCGCCAATGACCGGCGAGTTCTTGTAGTTTTACTGGCATGGCACTGAGGTGACGTCTCTCTCCTTTCACTTACGAGAAACTAATTGAATCGTTTCAGGTCAAATGAGATTTTTTTTTTCAATATTTTTGTTTTATTGTTTATCAGTTAATACTTTATTATGATCTTATATATATATATATCTTGCAACAATTTTCATTCATAAATTGAACGACCGGCCGGCCGGCGTGCTGTATAAAGAAACAGAAGTCACGTGATCTTCATCTTTACGCAGGTCCCGGATGTAATCTCATATGGTTGTGGTCACGTATTGAACGTATTTTCTACGGAAACACTCTTGTCTAAATAATAAATTGAGATTTTTACATGGGTGTGAAGAGATATTAGAGAATATTGCATTGCTGCGTGATATTCGACAATGGAAAAGATCCTGTTTATGAGTAAGCAGAGCGAGTGAGTTAAAAAGATTTTCGAGAGAAGATGAATTTATATCTCAAAGCGCCTGCACAATATTCTGTTTAAAATAAAATCATTGATAAAAAAAACCGTTAAAAATCTTTAGTTTTTCTGTCGAGGTAAAATCACTAAAACTTTCGCTTTTCAAAAAGTAACATATTCTGTGCATTTAAGCATTTTATACAATGTATTAGTACCTTTTTGTAACTCGTAACACCTCACTTTTTAGTTAAAATATATTACAAGACAGTCCACATCACGTTGCATAAAAACCCACTCTCTCCTCCAACGGAAAGTCTTAAAATGGTAATATCGCGACTGCCGCCTACTTTCGCTTAATTCGTGACAACCAAGAGCAAAAACATTTCCATTGTACTTGTTAAATGAATTATGAATATAATTAAGATCCGTAAAACTTTCATCGGTAAAAAGATGAAATGACTCAAACCAACAGGAGAGGTCGTTATCGTCTTGTGGTCACATCCTGTTCATAATTCGTTTTTAATGGTGACATTAATTTTGTCATTTTTTCTAAAATTAAGGTTTGTTTCCACGTGCCCGTGGAGGAAAACTTAATCAAATTTTTGCGAAACTTACTTACCCCAAATAGAACAAATAATTGGATAAACCATTAAAAAACAAAGTTTTTTCTTTTCGAAGCCAGTTGCCAAACACTCAAAAACATCACCTCAAAATACTGTGATTAATCGCATTTGAATTATATTTATTCCGAAAAAAGAATAAGGCTTCCGTGAAAAGGAATTATATGTGTCAAAACCGCGTGTAATGTAGCCGGATGACGTTTCTTGAAGCGCATTATCTGAAGTTTAACTCAAAATTGCTATCCCGCGGTTTGAAACCTTAAAACCGTCATGCTTGAAACATTTATAATTTATGGCCGTAATTATGCTAAAACGCTAGTTTCCATCTACGGACTTTTATTTGGAATGGCCTTTAGTGTTTTTTCTAAAATCGAGTTTAAAAATACAGATTAAAAATGACTCTATATAAAACATCTATTCAATAGCAAGAATCGATAGAACTTTGGCAGGACTTCCAGTCGCAAAGGTCGAGTTGTTCCTCGCGTTGGCTGTAATGCTGTTAAAAAAACGTTTTACTTGAGGTACCGGGCTAATACATTTAAAATTCATTTCTAATCAATTTTACATCCCGAGGTGTCGCACACAACAAAAGGAATGCAAGTCGTTTCATTCACTTCATGAAAGACTTGCAAATATAACACCTTTTGTTTTTAAAAGTGTCTCACAGTTTGGTATAAGTTTCGAAAAAATGTGTTTGCAGCTTGCTTCTTTTTATCGTATAAACTACAAAAACTTGATTTTTCTTTCATAAATTCAGCTCAATAAAACTTTTGTAAAGTTGCGTCAGATAACTTTACGGTCAGTAAAACGAATTTTTTTTCTTGATATCCTGTTTGGATTAGCCCGGCGACTGTTTAACTTTAAGGCAAAAATAGAAATTCCCGTGGAAGTTATTAATATTAGTTTTGAAAACGTAGCAATGCATTAATTTACTAGTGGGGTATGATAAACACTGAAATATTTCTAGTTTTTATTATATATACTTTTTGCTTAAAATAGTTGGTTTCGGGCATTGATTAAAACATAAAAGTGGATCAGTTAACTTAAATCGAAGGCTTACACGCATTTTTTTGAGAACCATTAAATTTTGGCCTCATTATTCTTTTAATCCATAAAATATTTTAAGACTTAGTTGTTGTTCTTGAGTCACAAATATGAAATAAACATAAATATGTTCCGAAATTTGAGAATCTTGCTGCTTTGCTTTCTATTACATTATGCCACTTTTTCGACTGAAAACGTGTTAACTTTTAGTTTTATTTTTTTAAAATCTTGTAAATTGTCTAGCAAGACTGCAGCTTAAAACCTGCAGCTGAGTATAATTCAGTTGTTGTCCCAATGATTAAAAAGAAATTATCCTCGTTAGAGCCAGAGACTTGCCTGATGGATCTTTCGGATTGACATTCGGCTAATGTGAGCCTCGTTTCTTACAAAGAGTATTTTATAAAAAGCCTGTAAGTTCTGCATCGTTCGTGAGCTTAGTGTTACTGAATTATATACGACATATAAGAATTAATGAAACCAAAATTTCTTAAAATTTGCAAAACAAAACCTTTTACCTCAATTCGACCGTCGGAGAGTCATTTCGTATAAACTTTACAAAGCTATCAAATAGTGGTTTCTTTGTGATGTTTTGAAAATGGCAGAAACCATTACAAAAGCAGCCGATTGACTTAACGCCTTAATGGAGTTTCAAATAACTATCTACCCGCTGTTATTTTTAATGACGTTTTTGAAACAATAGAGTTTGTTTTTGACCTGATGCAGCAGATATAGAAAATGTTAAGTCACAAAATTCAGTTTTTGCTAGTTAACCTTGAGGGTTTCCCATGATATAATCATGTTTAATGAAATTGGATTTAGCATTGATTGTTGTTGTACTTTGTCTTGAAATTAAGAAACTGTCAACACTTTTCAGATAGACACTCATGAATTGCCGTCAGGTTTGTGCAAAAACGTAAACTGAAGTCGTTTTGTCGTTTTCCACCTCGTTCATAATAAAACACCAGACACCTATCTTCAAAAGATTGTCAAGATAAATTGAGTTTAGCAAAGTTATAAAAAAGCGGCTCCCCCGAAGACATTTAAACAGGCGATCTATTTCGTGTTTTGTGTACACATTTTAAATCTCTTATCAACGTTCATTCATGAATAGTTAAAAAACGGATTAGACTTAGGTTAACAAAGTTAACAGTTGGACTGGTTCAACTCAAGCGATCATGAAGTTTTTCGTTTTGTTTATGAATAATTAGCTTTTTATCTTTACAATGACAAAGTATGAGATCTGTGCACGAAAATACTTAAGGAGAAAAGGTGTTAATATCGTGGCGACATTTAAGAGCAATATCGAAAGATCGAAGGAACTTCTGTTGATCTCTTAAAAAACATGCCAGCGATAATTACTAATACATCTGCATCTGCGGGTTAGGATTTTGACTTTTAACTTATTTTTAGCTATGTGAATCAGTGATAACATGCCCATCAACTTTGTCGGAGTGTGCGGTAAGAACGGACGGTGAATAATTAACATGTTGTGTTCATTGATTATCAAACGGAACTGACAGAAAACGGAAAATTCTTCCTTTGTGATTCGTCCTCATATAAACACAGAAAGTAACTACACGAAGTATGATATTGGTCTTCCTGTTATCACCAGCTGTTACGATCTCGATTCTTTTTTCCAATTTGTCGAGGCCAGCCTTTTCTGCATGTTCTCCTGTAAGTAAAAGAAAAAAAGGAAATATTAAAACCGCTGACTTTTCTGTTGAATTGTTTAGATTAGAGTTGATAAGAATAATATAATCAAAACGTATTTTTTATTGCTTTACAAAATAGTAAAATAAAATTATCTGTGTGGTAAAAAGCATATCTTTGTTTGTTATATTTTAATAAAACTTAAAAACAAAAGCAATGGACGATGAAAACGGAAATAGCCGTCTGAACTTCCCTTAAATGAAATCAGATAACAAAAATGAAGGACTCAGTAGAAACCAGAAGACTGTTAACCAGTTCTGAAACAGCTAAACAAAGACAAAGAAACCGAGTAAGTCGGTTAGCTTAAAGGAATGAAAAATTGACTTGTCCGTATCAAAAGTAAAGAGTAGAATATTTTTACTTTTATAAATTTTATTTCAATCTTTCATTAGATTGTAGTTCATAAATAATATGTTGTTTTATATTCTAATCCAGACGAACATGGACTACAGGCTAACTAGTGTTAAATGACCATATTTGCTTACTACACTCATAATGAAATACTACTGATATATTTCTAGGTTTGTAGATATATTCCATAAATCTTAAATTTATGTAACTATCAGTTGCTGTTTATTAAACATTGCATAACACCCAGTAAAGAGGGTAATATAAGCACAACACTCACCCTTATGAAACGGATGTTAATTTAATGTGTTCTGTAATGATGGTCGTAAGATTTCTTGCACTTCCTGCTGGAGGTTGCACTGCTGATGGCAGGCAAGTTATCGGCGCAGGATCTTCCTTCAGAACTTCAGTCAAAGCTTTAATATAGTTGATAGCCAAGCGTAGGGTTGTTATCTTAGCCATATGACCATCTGCAATGTAACAAGGTAAGGCATCTCTGAGGCTTTGAAAAGCTTGGTTAAGAACACGCATTCGTTCCCTCTCTCGAGCGTTCACCAGAAGTCGTTTCTTGAGAGAGTTTCTTGGTCTTTTGTGTTTAACGGCTTGTGGTATTTCATCTTCAAACTTTGGCGAAACCGAGCCTGGTGCAGATGATCTCGGTCTTAAGTTGTAGATAGCTTTGGCATAATCTGATTCGGAATCGCTATGAAATGTGGGTCCATCTGGTTGACAGATTGCTGGGTTCTGGAGCAAAAGATTATTAGGAAGTGAAAGCACGCCGTTAGAACCGTGAAATGTGCTCTCCATGTTGAAGCTAGCAAGGTTAGGCCGACTATTCACACTGAGCTATGCAAAAGCGTTCTTATAAGTACTTCGAGCACCTGATCAGAATTATGAATAGCAATAAAGTGCACCTGTACAATGCTTAAAACTTTTCTCGTGCCGAGTCTAAACAGTCTGGAGTTTGTCCCCATTATTAACGGCAGTGGGTTTTTTTGCTAGATTTTAATAATTACTTCGTTTAGTTTAATTAGTGATTGCTCCTTCTCTAAATAGTTTTGATTCTCGATTGATGAGTTTTGGTAAAACGGCGCTAATTTGGATTGGAAATTCAAAAATTTGACTCCTTTTTATTGTGGGCGTTCAACATGTTACACTGTTTAATAAATCATTAGTTTGTGGGTTGGAAGGAAAGATCAGTCAGATTAATTGTCGTATAAAATTAACACATTTTTCATCGCTTAAAAAGCAAAAAAATAGCTCGCTTAGTTAGAAAGCCGATCGATATCAATTCATTTATATAGCCACGTAAACTCCAACACCAAGAGGTGACAATGGGTGTGTGAGAGGTGTAAAACGATGAAATAGCTAGCGAATAAGAAATTATTTTGTTAGAATGATTATTTCTTAACAATGCTTCGGGGCTTGCAAGCATTTTGCCAGCTGAAAACAATTTGGGGTGTGATGCATCATTTGCTAAAATAGTCACCAATTAAATTGCACAACGTGCCTGTTACCCTCTCAATAAAACTCCTGAGCAGGACAAGGGAATGTTCTTATACTTAGTGCATTCTCTCAATTCGGTTCCCCTGCAGCAACGTGCGTCAATATCCACACGATGATAAGTGGTGCTTTCTAGTTAATTGTAAATTAGTTTTTACACCTGGACTGCTAGGAGAAGATGTTTTTGTACAGCAGTGAATGGAACTTTAGACAACCAAATTGGAAGAAAATACTCTCCTGTAGGCGTGTTGAACTGCTTATATTGACAGGCAAGCTAAAGCAAGCTTGTAAATTGTGAGAAGAGAATTGCACACTTTTCAAAAGGGAAGCCATGGCATTCTATTTTGTATTAGCTGAGTGAGGTTAATAATTACAAAACAGATTTTCAAGCGTAGAGTTAACAGCGACTTCATTTTGTTAACATAAGTCCTAGTCATTGTTAGAGATGTGTTATTAGTGGTAATCGAATTCCAATTGAAAGAATAAGTTTTATTGACAAATAACTGAAAGAGTTCCACTTACCGACGCTTAGGCTTAAAAAAAAAAATCTCGAGTGTTTTCAATCAGTCACAGACACTTCTTTCTGTGGGGTAGAAAAATAAATTGTAAGATTAGGTTAAAGCTCGACCTTGGCCTGTTAGCTTTAGAAACAGCCTGATATTTTCAAAGCTACGCGAGTGCTTTTAAAATTCAAAATTACTCCACTAAAATCGAAGCGGAAAGTTTCAGCTTTCTTTTTCTTCTCAGAGTAAAAAAACGATAAAAGATTTAGAAAAATGAGGAAAATGGAAGTTGTCCCCACGCGAGGGTATTTCAGCTAATTAGGGCACCTGTTTTATTTTTTCTTTCTTGTTGGACGTTAGCACTTCCCTCTTTTTAACTTATTGCTCACCTCGCGTAACAAAATACTGGAATTGACATTGCAATATAAATGAGAAAATTGCGTGCGTAGATAAACTTTCTTTCCTCTGTGAACTTATGACTTCTTAATCGAGCACTAAAACTATGCTAAAGGAGAAGGAAAGACAATCTCCTAAATCTTTTCTTATGTTTAAAAATTGTATTACTTATAGAGCTTAATACAAGGCAAATGAATTAAAATTTCGTTTTGTCATTTTTACCAAAGTCCAAATTGTCAATCATTGTTTCTCTCGGTGTTTTGGTAAGTACAAAAGCAGAAGGCAGAACAAAAGTTTCAGTAAATGTATATAAAACGGCAATTTATCGTTAGTAAATGTGTATAAAACGGCAATTTACCGTTAAGAAAACAAACTCATACAATAATTTATTAACAGATTTCCTTAATATGAAATAGTTGTACTGTACATACGGCCAGAAACATACACACGTTGTACAAGCAAATCGGCAACTGATGAGCTTACTTTAAGATGCAGTTCTCACAGTACTTTACACATTATATTTTACACAGGACGAGATTCAGCCGGACAAACATCCTAAAGCGTATCTAATCAAAAATATTGCTCAAGATTTGAAAAAGCAACACAGATTTTTTAGTGTGCTTTTAAACATTCTTCATTTTTCTTGATGCTATTCCAAGGCCTTTATCGGTGTCAATAAAGTTACGTAACACCTTGATTTCTTTATGCGTAGGTTTTCAATCAAAATCCTCTTTAAGAAGCCAAAAAAACTTAGTGTGTAAAAAAAGTTAGTGTGTAAAAATTGTGTGGAATCTGCATGAAGAAAACGATTAAGTTTCTATTTTTTGAATTTAGATTAGTTTAAGTTTTTCAAATGAAATATAACTAAACAGTTGTTCACTGTATATACCCAAATATTTTGACCTTTTCGTAAGCTAAAGTTGCAAGAATTTGAAAAGAAAAGTGCACTTATCAAAGCAGAGAGATTTGAAACCCTAGTTGCAGAGCATTTCAAAGGGTTCCGTTTTGCTCCTGTTTGAAATCACACGAAACTACAAAACTTGTTATACACTTGGTGTTGTTAAATGTTTTTCGCGCATGTGTAGTGTAACGCAATATGCTGCTGATGCAGAGATTCTTGTCTGCTCACCATAAAATTCTTTCAATATGCAAAACAGACGAACGCTTACATGGTGTTAATAAGTCGCACAAGAATGTCACAGAGTAGAGCATTAAAAGAAACAATACTCACATGCTTCAATTGCCAATGTGTTATTGAAATTTTCTCCCTGTGATAATATCTTTTGTCCTTAAGGGCATCACTAGTTCGACTAGGTTGGTAAATTGAGAGGGACTAAATGTTTTTGTTCTATTGGCATGGTTCGTGCTGTTTTGTTATGGTGCCGAATATTTAGTATCTAAACACATGTTTTTACACGTCTTGTTTAGCACTTAATCCAGCAATTTTAGCCTTGCGCAGGTTCTGCTTGTTGAGCTTATTCAATTCATTTATAGTAGCACATTGTGCCGCACTGCATGAATCAATCCTTTTGTTTAACAAAAAAGGTTTGTGTAACAAAAGCCATAAGAAAACACTTGGACGAAACTGCTCCTTTTCTGCTGGTTTTGACCATAATCTCATTAACAAGAAAAAAGAGCATAACACTAACGACGAAAAGAAAGAATAAAAAGATGGCTTCTTTTCTTATTTACAGTTTAGTCTTTTAATCTGTCTCAAGATATATTTCGCAAAAATACAATAAGCTACTTTCGCAATTGTGAACAATAGATCTTGCAAAAATCACAGATTGACTGCATGGAAATTAAATTCGAACAGAGAGCCGCTAATAAAAAGTTCTTGACTAAAGACTAACGAGTTCTCAAATCTAATAGAAGGACAGACAAACGCTTTGGTGTATGCAGATTTTTCACTGCGAATGATTGTAAAAGTGGCTTATCGTACGCAAAACTTCGAATAAAATTTTAAAAACATTTTGGTTACAAATTTAGTTATGAAGATCGCACTCAGTTGAATAAAACAATTCACAAATTAAACGTGTGCAGTTTTTTTCTGTAAGTTTATGCGTTTTGCAAAACTATAATGCATGAATTACAGATTTAAGCTTTGCGAAATTTCTTAATTTTATTTATCGGCCTCAAATGCTTGTCTCGGATTAGATTTATAAGAGTTTACAAAGGGTTTAAGTTGAAACTCGGACGGAAAACTGATTTTTTTCTTTTTAAATCAGTTTTACAGCTAGTGGTATTTGTAGCATGTGGCACATGAGAACTATTCAAAAAGGTTATACGCAAATGTCAGGAAATGGTATTTTCTTTATTCTAATGTTGAAATGCAAGCGATCGCCTGCGTAAATAAAGGTTATTCCGAAACTAAACATACAAACTAAAATCCTACTAGATTTTGATGACTATCGATTTGAAAATCTCAGCAAGCCCCAACGAACCTTTGGATCAACTCCTTCTTTGTAATAACGAACAATGGCCTCCATTGGGTGAGCTTTTAACCAAGTCTCTTATTTTCATGCACCATTCATTCAAAAACGTGTGCGCAATGTCGATAATATTCTTTGCTTATCCTGACAAATTGAAACAGACATGCGCCAGCGTGATCAGAATGGCTTTATGTAAGCAGTATGTATATTATGCTCGATTGGGATTGGGGGAG
>JAOEJH020075542.1:0-10130 GCA_025448215.2 Palythoa grandis
TTGATGGGTTGTAGTGAGGTAGGAAGGAAGGAAGGAAGGGAAGGAGAGAGGGAGGAAGGAAGGAAGGAAGGAAGGAGGAAGGAAGGAAGGAAGGAAGGAAGGAAGGAAGGAAGGAGGAAGGAAGGAAGGGAAGGAGGGAGGGGGAGAGGGATGAAGGGGCACGTAGGCGCTCTTCTACGCTTGAGAAAGAATCTATTTTTCTTGTTTTTAAATTAGTAACGGTTCTTGTTTTGTGTTATCAGGGTATTACAACTTAATCATTTTTTTCTCTTTCTGTTAGTAGATAACAAGTTCACCGACATTTATAAACTTTTTTTTTTATCTAAAAACGTATTCTATCTTGTGTCGTATACGTTTCCAGCTTCCCACCACGGTGGCGTTTTGCAGTGTACGTTTTCCAGGGACGGCAGATTCCTTGCCTCCGTTTCAAAAGATGCAAGTGGGAGACTATACAAAATAAAACCCGGTGCAGGTGAGTTCGTGCCGGGTACAGAAATCCAAACGCTGCTGGGCCACCGTGATTCCGTAAACACAGTCCAATTCTCCCCAGATAACTCGTTCATTCTGACTGGCTCTGATGACAGAACTTTACGAGTTTGGCAAGCGACTCGATTCAATCAACAAACTGATAGCGTGGCGTGTGTCTTTACAATAGAAACTCAAGGACCCGTAAAAAATCTCTGTTTCTTGCCACTGGATGTTTACAGAGACGCTCAAAGAAGTTTTGCTTGTATATCTGGTAACAGGATTGAAGTTTGGAAAATGAATGATCAAGGTAGATGCAAAACATTGTTTGAACTCGATACACGAGTAGAAAGGGCACTCACAGTAAGTTCATAAGGACCCTGTTACACGAGGCCATTTTTTCATCAACTTTCAATGCAATGCCATTGCGAAGCGAGTTGCAGAGGAAACAGCGTGTGCAGCATTCATCTTTGCAACTGGCTTCGCAACGAAAAATTGCGAAGCAAGTTGCGGCCGAAAAAGTTACATAATCTTCTACTTTTCACGTCGTTGCGAAGCCAGTTGCAGCGTGTAACACCTACTAGGCAACCTGCTTCGCAATAGTCTCCTTCGCAGCCGTTGTTGTGTCGGGCTTCCTGTGCCTGGGGAGGGAGCGAGGAGACTGACACTAAGAACGGCTGCGAAGGAGACTAGCTTCGCAACTGTCATGTCATATTTGTTTCAGCTGCAAAAAAAACGCATTGTGTCTAATTTTATCGCAGGCAAAAATGAATTACGTTGCGAGTTGCGAAAAAGAAATGCTCACGCTTGACCTTTCACTAGCAACTTGCACTTTTTCCTTGTCGTCAGCATTGCATTGCATATTGCTGGAAAATCTACCTCGTATCACACTGCCTTAAGACTTAGATTAAAACTTAGTAGATGTTGGTTTGTTGAACCGCGTTTGCAAGGTAATTTGTTTTCAAACTCAGAAAGGCAGAGAAATGAGAAAGCTGCGTTTTCTTCTTAGATACGTTTAACTGAATTTGAATTTATAAACTGATTAAACTTAAATCAAATTCAAATTCAAATTAGATTTATCAAATTTATTTATCTTTGTCACAAAGAGTTTAGGAAGGGTTTGACAGGGATATGGTAACAGGACGTGGTCTCAAATTGATAACTGGGAGTCAATTTTTCTTAGGGAGGAAAACCGGAGTATACCCGAAGAAAAGCCCCCGTGGAAGGTGCGAACTTTGACCACTACGCCAACCTGACTCCCTCATAAAGAAAAGAAAAGTTGGGCCCAATGATCTTCACGCCGCTAAATAACCAATCCACTTTACTACAGTTTCTACGTTACCAACGTAGCGGTCCCTATGCGGGTATAGCGTTTATCACTCCTGACTAACCGGCGACAAGAGGACGATTCCCACTCTGGGCATAAACCAATTTTTTCGACAAGTGCGAGGATAAAATTACCGAGTATATTTGCGCATTCTTATTTGTCTACTTTCAATACCTGTATCAGTTCAACAGAATAGATTGAGTTACATTCCAAGCCTATATTTTGTTCTTCTATAGCGAAAGTCTTGAGTAAAAAAAAAAAAAACTGAAACGCTTACAATAAAATGAATAGACATCGTACAAAAAAACGGAGATTTGATTTTAATAAGCACAAAAAATGCCACTTAAGTCCTTCCTCTATAGCCGCCTTCTCGCTGTACTATGATTTTAAGAATCCGTTGTTTTCGAGGCTACCGTATTTTAGCTCTCAACCTTAAAGGCGGTGTTAATTACATGCTGCAATGTTTTGAGCAGCAAGTTGCACTTTTGAACTGAACTATTGGTTCTGTACGTGACAAGGTATTAAATAATGCAACGTTTTTCATACAATAGCAACGAAGGTTGAGTTTCTATCTGCAGACCAGTGGTTTCATGTACCAAAATAATTACTGCTTCATGTATGTGCAATATAGTGTATCCAATGGAAGAAAAGTACCTGAGGCAACTAAATAGACCTTAGGCATGATGACGTCACAATAGCGTTTTTGTGCACAAAAACGAGGCTTGGTGCTGATACTTAATTGCTACGTGTAGCGTAACGAATATTCCAGTGAATAAACATGAAAGAACAGGCATAAAAAATTGCTAAACTGTAAAAAAAGTCAAAAACGGAGTCAAAACTCTCCAGATCGCACATCGTATTTCACCACCAAGCCTCACTTTGATGCTCTTGTGATGTCATCATGCATAAGGTCCATTATGATAGTTACGCGTGCGTAAGCGGAAGTAAAAACCAAAACGTTGCCAGACTTACAGGAAATGGATAGTTACACGCTGCAACGATCAAACAATTGCAACGGAGTTGCGACATACGATGTACAACAAATAGCAGCGTGTATCGTGACCTTAATGACAAAAACGCAATAACACCAGTTGCTAAAGTGATTTTTACCTCTTACTAGGAGCTCCTTTACAGGAGCGTTATATAATCTTTCTATATTAATATTGGGTGATTCCAACACAGGAGTAGACAAAATCATTTTCATCAATCGATTCACGCGCTTGAAGACAAAGATTCGTTTATCCAGGCAAGGAGAAGACTTGAAGTCACCTCATATATATGCAAATGTCCAGTTTCGTGGGAAAAGCGTTTCCAAAAATAACCTCCTCTATATTTTTTACTACCTGTTGGGAACTCTTCCTAACTCGTAAGACCGTTCCCGGTAATGGATTCCTGTCTTTACTCGGCTTCAAAGAGTTTTGTGTTTTTGACCCTTTCCCTTACTTTCTGTGCAAAACTGGAGAACTGCATACACTCTCTCACTAAAACAGTGTTACTAATTTTGTAAAGATACTGTAGCAAATTACATCTGTTTTGCTAACGTCCCTGTATATTCTCCCTCAACAGGCGATTGCACGTCCCCCTAATAGCTCGTGTATTGTGAGCACATTCCTTGACAACACTGTTGCCATATGGGACCCGTTCTCCAAACAAAAAGTTACAAGACGGTAAGTGAAAAAGAAAACACCATTACCATATTTCCTTCGTCTTATTCTTTTTTCGGGTGCTTTTGGACTGAGGAATCGTTAAAAATTTGTGTCATTAAAGAGGATATACGTAATTTTCATTTTTTTCGAAGCTGGCAAACACCAAATCATTTTAAATTACAGGGTGAAGAGGTGCTGATATTACTTCTATATAAATAATACTGTACACTGTATGCTAACCGCCCATTGCGAAGACGCAACTCAACGAGCTCGGTTCGAAAACACGTAAAGGCGTCTCTGGTAGCCGTTAAACGGTCCATGTATGACCTCCACAGTCAATTTTGTAGAGGGAGGAAAACCGGAGTACTCGGAGAAAAACCCTCGAAGTCAGATTGAGAGGCCCGGGAGTCGAATGATGGCCAGTAGGCCAATCTGAGAATCTCTATGATTCCGACGTCTATTTCGACTTTTCTTAATTCTTAAATTGCATAATCTTAATCTTGCATAATTTCTTACTTTCTGGAGGAATAACATCCATTTTTTAAACCTAGGAATTAGGTTTAAATTCTGTCAAACAGAACGTAAAGGAGCACAGAAGTTCTCGACCAATAATCAGTCATTCTCCTTTACACATAGCTGTTTCAAAACCACTACTACATGTCAACAAAGTGGCTGCTTGAAAGTATCAAAGTCTTTCTTTTATACCCAATTGAGTTCTCATTTGTTTGAAACAGAGTTTAGTAGTGGTAGTTAGAATAAAATTTGAGTAGGCGTAGCACACTTGCACGTAAAGTGCGCTGTCTTCTGTGCTGGAGGTCCCCAGTTCGATTCTCAGTGATTCCAACGTCTGTTTCGATTTTCCTCTGATTTATGTAGCTTTAGCTAGAAATATCCGTAAAACGGACCCTGACAGAGGGAGGGGGTAAAGGGTGCACCGTCGGCTTCTTACGGAACTGCCAACGTTATCTTTACTTTTACCTAAAGATAAAATCAAAAACTGAAGTCTACTAAGGTCCTGTCCACACTAATGCGTTTTCGTTTGAAAACGCATACTTTTTTCTCCGTTTTGGCCTTTTCGTCCACACTAATACGATTAAAAACGGAGGTGTTTGTCACCGAAAACGAAGGTTTTCAAAAACACTCTTTAGGGTGAAGGTTTTTGAAAACGGATGTGTAGCGTCTTAGTGTGGACGGGTGAAAACGGAGATTTTCGAAAACGCTTACGTGATTGCTCACTTGATGCCTGCGCGGGAAAGTAAAAATAAACAATCCAACTTTGTGTTTATGTTGTTCAGTTTGATTTCAACCTTGATTGCTAGCTTGGAGCTAAATGCTGCTCTTTTTAATTTGTATACGTTAATTTTACGAAGAAGGCAAAATCTTCTGCCATCCTGATGACAAAAACGGATATTTTCTTATCCTTTTTCGTGGTCTAGTGTGGACAATCAAATACGTTATAAAAACGCTAGTGTGGACGCAGATATTTTTATGCGTTTTCGATAAAATGAAAACGAAGGTTTTCGAAAATGCATTAGTGTGAACATGGCCTAAAACTTTTATTATATTAATAGCTTTGAACAAACTACTGTTTGTTATTATTTGTGAACTCTATGTTACAGATACTTCACAAGGTTTCGTAAACCCGAGGACCCTAAAAGTTCTAAAATATTGCCATGTTTCGTTTCAGACAAACTACAAGCAAGGACGGAATTTTTAGCTGCTGTTTTAACTCAAATGGCCAGGTTTTTGTAGCGGGTGATGGCCTTGGATGTGTCCATATTTGGGGAGAACCAGAGAGCGAACAGTTAGCTGCTACGTTCGTGTAGCCCACATGTAGAACTAACATGGCTGAACTCCTTGTGTGCTTACCTTGCTGAGGTTGTTTAGCTAACCCTCAGAAATTACAGCTTGTTCCCTTCCAACAAGACGAAGCGCCATGGCCACTTACAAAGCATCTGGACATCAGAAACTTAGACTTAAGACCAACTCTTGAACCCCAAGTCGGCAGGATCTACTGCCATCATCAGAATGATTATACATGCACGCTGATTGTACAAGTGGTTGACAACAGAATAAAGAAGTATAGATAATTAACATAAATAACCATAGTTACCAAGGTCCAGATTGGTGTGATATACTTGTTGATTTAGTGAAGGCTTGATCCAATTTACGTGTTCAAAGCGCTTCTTTGACCTGAGACTAAACTTAGTATTAGCTTCATCTAAGATAGTAGGACTATTTTGAAATTAGTTTTAGCCATTAAATGTTCAGTTTGTTTCAGACAGAAGATTTTCTCATTTTACTGTAACTACAAAGTTAAAAACCAAGGTACCATGCCTCACGTAGACTGAAAAAGGAAACTCGGACTGTTCAAAGAACCAATCAGGTTGAAGGGTTTTCTGCGTCTTGCAAAACAACGTTTAATTTTGTCATAAAGCTTGCAAACGCTAAATCGATCGCTCGTGCTTATTTTTCTCATCTTAAAAACACTACTTTGTTTTGGCTCAAGTTATAGAGTAGCTATAAAAGTGATATCTTCGAGCACGAACACAAGCTACAAGAAAATTTAATAACCCCAGCTGCTAGGAGGCCGCAGACCAGTTGGCTACAAAGCGTGGTGGATTTGACTCTAGTTACCGAAGTAAAATTGAATCAGAAATCAAAGTGGGATTTTTAGTCCCGGTCACGTAACCCTCTGAGCCAAGCCCCCTCCTCTGCCTACATGAAACAAGAAAAAAAAAATGTGATTCCCTTATTTATCAGCTGAAACGAAGCCAAGTTCGTTTATGCTCTGGTTTCGTTTAAGAAAAAAAAATTCGTGAATTTAGAATACATAGCAGTTTCGCTAACGAATCTACCAGTGTAACTGTTAACTTCAACTACCAGCTCGTTTTTTAGAATGCGGAAGCTGAATAACATAGCAAAATCATTCACTGGCAAAACAGACACTCAATATTGCTTTGAACGGTTTTCTACACTAAACCATTATACGTTCACTGAGCTCGTGACACGACAGAAAGTTAAAAGAACTAATAGGTAGTTTTACAAATTGACGGGCCGAGTTTCGCTTTCTCTCAAATATAAACTCTAGCTTTTAATTCTCTGTATTGATACTATTCATTTACAAGTAAAATTTCTCGCGGTTGACTTAGGTCTTCATTTATGTTTTGTATTATTGCTAATATTTCCGTAAGAATTGAAAAATTTTGCCTGTACATATTCCCCAAATTTAAAAGGTAATTCTTTAATCAATTTTGGAGGTCCCCCTGTGACGCTCGCGATGATGTCATCAGAAACGTCCAGCGGCCTGATGATATAGTTACCGTTTGGCTGATAGAAGAATGGGGCGGAGTATCGATGTTTATTTGGTGAGTTCTTGACACGATGCATGGTAGCGCGGTATGCACCATGCGTCCAGGCTTCAACTGTGTCGCCAATATTCACCACAAAAGTTCCTGGTGAAAAAAACAGGAAGGCAAACTTTCTAGAATGCATTAAGAAAAAAGGAACGCGAGAAAGAGGGAGGTGGGGGAAGAAAGAGGAAGGAGGAAGGAAAACAGAACGAAAAGGAGGAGAGAAGAATGTAGAAGAAATAGAAAGAAGATGGTAAAGAAAAGGAAAAGGAAACAGAAAGAAAATGCAGACGAAGAAATCAGTGCAAAAAACCCGAAATAAGAATCGATATTTACCTGGTATCGGGTGGATGTCGATCCATTCACCATTCTTCATTTGAAACTGAAGCCCTCCTACTTCGTCTTGCAGTAAAAGCGTTAGCACTCCATAATCTGTGTGCGGTCCTACTCCCCAGGGGCCGTCATCTGTACATCCGGGGTGGGGTGGGTAGTGCCACAAACCAAATTGGTAGGAAGGAGGGTTGAAAATCTCTGAAGTAAATAAATCCTCTGGGAGACGTAAACCTCTTGCAACCGAACTCATCACGGCGTGCCTGTAGAAACAGCAGTATTTTGTGAACAAATATAAATTGTTAAAACAGTAATTGCCGTTGGTGACAAGAAACATTCAGCAAAATGAAACAAAATCATGAAACAAATTGGTACTTATAGTGAAATCGACCCCCCTTTGAAAGTTTTTCCCAGATCTTATCAAATTCGTTTCTACCATTAAAAGCGCCGATCTGATATTTAACAAGCCCTGTCTTTTTCTTGTCAGTGAACTATGTCAGTGAAACATTAAAAAATGCTTTAATATCTCTCACTATGTCTGCTCTGAATTTGATAGGCTACTACTACAAAAAAAACCAATAACAGCATTAAGGTGACAGAGATAAACTTGTGGGATTTGAATTAACCTACAGGGGCTATTACTTCGGGTAGAGAACACAGAATTAAACAAGGTTTGTGATCGGGCTGAAATAAGGTTGGGGTAAGTTTTATCTTTCTTATGATTGGTTCAAATATCTGTGTCCTCTACACGAAGTAAAAGCCCCTACAGGTGGTGTGATTGGCGCAGTGGTAAGATCTCTGCCTTCCATACACAAGGTATGAATCCCGACTCAGCCGAGTAATGAATATTTGTGTGACCTTCTTTTCCGTCAAAGTTGACTCTGAGCTGTGACAGATTAGTGTCCTGTCCAGGTGGAGTCAAGGACTCTCAGCCGCTTAACACTTGCTACAGAAACCGAAGATAAGCACCAGCTCCAATGGACCACTCAGGCTCGTAAAAGATTTAGCTTTTAGCTAGCTTTATTCCTCCACAACACCCTGCGACTGTCGTTCATGATAAACAAGTTGGAGGGTGACAGTAGCTCAATTTAAGCGTCGGTCAACTTACCCTATTTTTGTCATGTGATCCATATACGCCGTTGTTATTGTAGTAAAACCTGGAATATCATCATTATCCGGGTACTGATTAGCTCCAACCATTGGTAACCCCGCCAATACATCCGGGTGATCAGAACCGGCATCATGTCCTAAATAGAATCCCTCCTTGACATCAATTTTATCGCCCGTGTACTCTGTGCCTGAAAAAGGAAAAATATCTACTTTTAATTTTCCTAAGACAGCACAGTAACGAATGCTGCAATTTGATTGGTTCTTAACCCGGTCCAGAATTTCCTATCTCTGCCCAAGGGCACGGTAACGTTTTCGCGAGCTTTTGTCCTAACTTTGTTTTTACAAGAATTTAGGTGTAAAACTAATTTATTTGAAATCAGATTTTTCTATTAGAATAGAGAGTTGGAAACTGTATTGAAATAAAAGTATTTTCCCGTGAAACATTTAGTTTTGTCGTCTTAAATGTACATTCACTAGCTTAGCGCGACGTGTGAGTGACAATGAAGAAAAAACGACAAAAATATTTTACCGGCTTATAAAAGAAATTTGAAACAGGGAAAAAATAAGTTATTGGCCAGCTAACCAAGGGTTGGTCCGTATGGTGAAAAGCTGTGACTTGGATCCTGATAATGACGTCCTCGGCCTACGGCCTCAAGCCACAGCATTCTCAAGACCTCGGTCACACTTTTTCACTATACGGACCTAGATCCCAGCCGGCAAATAATATGTATGTATTTCTCCCTGCCAAAATCTTTGTTTTTGTTTGAGGACCGACTTCGAATAGACATACAGACCGATAAATTGAAGAGTAGATATCAATTTACCAAACTGGGTGTATTTTTTTAAAAAACAACTCTTCGATTAGCAAATAGGGACACAATTCTAGACACTGTCTGGATTGTAAGGAGGTTGCTCGTGCCGAAAACCTACTCAAAAAGGCAAAAGAAATGTAACAATAATTAAGTAGGAGTCTGCACTTGGTTTGCCTGCAGCTATGACCACCCAGCAACTGTTTCGCCACTTCCAAACAAATCCGTTTTTTCGTTTACATTGAGGCGGGAAAGTCAAGCTACTCAACCAAACATCCTTGCACTAGCCTTGCTCGATGTATCCCCGGTAGGCAGGGCTGTTCTTCAGACTGATTTTTATTTTCTTCTCGTGAGGTAAATCGAATAATTTCTTAGCCATATTGAGAATCTCCTCCATAGCACTGATGTCAACTCCATGCCCAGTAATGGAGAAAACGCCGACCTCTTTACATGCTTGGCGTATTTTGTCATCCACTTTCTTCATTCTGTTTACATTGTCTCCTGATAAGAAAAAGTAAAAACTCAATTATCTCGACAGAGATTTCGTTTTTTTAACAAAGATTAATTCGTCTAGTGTGATATTTTTGTTTAAAATTTTGTAAAAATGGGTAAGATAACAAGCGAAATGCTGGTTCACACTTTGGCATAAGCATAAGCACAAGCACAAGCACAAGCATAAGCATAAGCATAAGAAAATAGAATGTTAGTTTGTTCGAGAGGGACAAGGCTCTATTTTTGTTTCTTTCCGCTGACAGAAAAACTGCAGGCATATACCTTATGCATATGTGAGACCGGTTCACACTTGCAATTGTACGACAAGCATAAGCATAAAAAAATGAAAATTTTTCCATTTTCTTATGCTTGTGCTTATGCTTGTGCTTATGCTTATGCTTATGCTTATGCTTATGCTGGTTCGGTTCACACATAGAATTCTTATGCTTATGTCTATGCTTATTAACAAGCTAACAAATACATATAAAAATACATAAATAAAAGAAAACCTAAACCTAAGCCTAAAGGCTGGTTCACACTTTGACATAAGCACAAGCATAAGCATAGACATAAGCATAAGAATTCTATGTGTGAACCG
>JAOEJH020075634.1:0-10130 GCA_025448215.2 Palythoa grandis
CATGTAAACAGTTCTTTCGGATGGATGTTTCATATAAACGCTTATCTTATCGGGATGAATTTTATTCCGGGCGGGATCAGACAAGTTAATTTTCGTCCCGGAGTGTCGGGACGAAACCGCTCATGTGAACAAAATATTTTTCGTCCCGCGGCAAATTTAATCCCGGGACGAAACTCATCCCGCCTCTCATGTAAGCGGCCCCTTACACCTTCCATCTGTTAGGAGCCACGGTTTGGCCTTTTTTTCCCAACGTTTTCCTTTCCAAATCCTCCTTCATGTTTTTCTACCAACTGCCTTTTTTTTCCCAACATTTTCCTTTCCAAATCCTCCTTCATGTTTTTCTACCAACTGCCTTTTTCCCAACGTTTTCCTTTCCAAATCCTCCTTCATGTTTTTCTACCAACTGCCTTTTTCCCAACGTTTTCCTTTCCAAATCCTCCTTCATGTTTTTCTACCAACTGCCCAAATAACTGGTCAAGTTCCCCCTTAATTTTAGCTTATGCGCAATCTTTCGTCAAAATCTGAGCCTCAGTTTTCTTAATGCGTTTGTTTTTACACAAATACAAGTTCAAATTATAAAGTTAACATACGAGATGACATAAGACGAGCAGGTCTTATGCAATCAGTGGAGGACCTCTGCTGACTCAGCAACCAACTTTTTAGAAATTCAGTGCTACATATAACCGGGTTTGGTTTCTCTCGAAATACCCAAATAACACTTTTCTTTGAATATTTGTTCCTTCATTCTTTTCAGTATAGAATTTGCTCACTGTGATAGGAAATTTTTGACTGTACTAAAGACCCTGACAACTTGACAACTTGACCTGCAGTTTATATGAATGAGGTTTTAAACCCGGGACAACCTTGTCCTGTGTTCACATGGAAAATATCTGGCTCGGGACGAGTAATCGAACGCGGGAAATTTTAAGCATAAACACTACAAGAAAATGGCTTCCAGGCCCGAGTTATCCCGAGCAGAAGGGACAAACTGTTAATATGGACAAAGTTATCTCGCGTTGAAGGGACATCTCGCCTCGGCTAGACGAGTTATCTCTGGCATCCGAGACAATCCTTTGTCCCGGGACGTCATATAAACGGTTGGCTGCGTTTTATAGAGAAATGCATGAAACGTTGTCTTGCCCCGAGTAGCTCGGTTAGGTGAGATATCCCTTCGTCCCGGGACAACTTTTTGCATATAAACGGGCCCATCCTTTGAAATAAGTGGGTTGAAAGTTTATATAATATGGGTCCACCTGGTACTAGTGAGAGGTTTTGCTGAAGTTACTTCCGGTGTCAGAAAACTGTTTTAATACCTAATCACTTTTGGAGTGACACCAAAATGCCGATTTCCTGACATTGATGGATCGATGTATATGTGGAAGGAAGTAGTTTTCGTCCATTGCGTTGGATTGCGTTATCCGGCCTTCCCAACACGCGCAGATTTCAACGGAGGGTCGTAACCCCGGGAAAATTTTTCTTTTGTCGCAATTACCTGTGATATAACATCACACAGTCATTCTAAGATTTCAAACTTTTTGTGTATTATGCAAAAATAAAACCTTGTAAACTGTGATAAATAGTAAACTCATCAAGGTTTGATATCTGTCTTCAGTTCAATTGACACGATCGAAAACCCTAGAATAGGTTATCTTGAATTGTGATCATAATTTAGGCTTAGAGTAATAAGTTAAAATTAATTAGAAGTAACTATTAGAGGTATTAAATCGAGAATTCCTACAAACAAAAACTTCAACAATTTTTATCACTGGTTGCTAAAGATATCATAACAAAGCAGACGGCGGAAATTTAGAGCATTACAATTTCAATTAACGTTTTGTCTATCTTCAATGTCCTGACTAAGATGTCACTGCACTGTGTGTATGTAATTGTAAACAGTAAAGTTAGTAACTTTAAATGTTCAAAATGCGAGTTAGCTCTTTATAGTCAGACTATAATTATTAGAACTTCTTTATTCATATACAGACAGAATATTTAATAATATAATTAAAACAAAATGAAAAAAAAATAAAAACGAAACAAAAATCGAGGCTGATAATTGCAAAACGCTATCAACTCGACGATCTTTGGGACGGGCTCTTGAAGGGAAACCGGTTTATCAAATTGTCCTCGTTGATATTTTAAACACCAGCTACCACAGGCACTCGCGACAGCGACCGCACAGTGCAGCCTCCAGTATCCGGAAATAGCATTCAGGCGAAGACATGCGCAACCATTTGCACGAAATACAGAATGTTTGCAAGGACAGTAAATAACGCCCAAAAGTTTTAGGAAAAATTAGCAGCTAAAAAATCGCGTATCGTATCGCCAATCATTTCTCCGATCAGAGTATAACTTGTTGATGATAATCCAATTTGTGAACTTACGCTCAAGGTCTCCCACTGTTTTTGTTTAAAATTAATCAATCGCAGCATGACATGATACGGAGGATCAGGTTTAAGATGGGTGTCATTACCAGCTTGGCCCATTCACAAGTTCAGTTTGAGTGCTGCTACGTTCGGGTATATTGGTTTGTCATCTGGTGCGATAAATGACCTTGGAACTCTAATAGAGAATAGAAAAGCGCTTCTACTAACAAATTTCTGTCATTTTCAGTTGAGCGAAACAAAGAATTTCAAGTCTGAGAGAAATTTAAAGGACATTACTGTCTGCGAGGAAGATGAATTTGTGTCACTCAAAGTCACTTGTTACAAGTTTTCTGGTGTTGCTTTGCCTTGCTTCTCTCGCCGCCAAACGATTGCGGCTGCCGATTCCAAAATCTCTTGTTGTTTTAGACTCGAGTGGAATCGATGTCATCAACGATGCAGTTTTGCTTACGGAAAAATCAGGAATATTCTCAGATGACCACAATTTCGTCAAGCGCATTGCCATCGTCGAAGCCGTATTAAACAATTCGTCGAAGGAGGGAGGTCTCTGGAACATCGACAGATGCGCATTCGTTGGCATTACTCAAAATCGTCGAAAGTACAGAAGATTGGTCGGGCTGCAGAAGCGAGTGCGGAAAACGTATGGGATTACATGGTCAAGGATCCGACATTATGACCTCAAGAGACCAATCTATTCCGTACTGGCTGTTCGTCTGTACCTAGAGATAGCCATGCCAAATATCCCACGAAGATTGCGGAGTCAAGCGCAGTTGTACAGCCAAGAATATCACAAGTGCGCCGATCTCTCCTCGGGAGGATTTGACCCGCGCACCCGAGCATGGCGAGAGAGAAGATTTATCAGAGGTAACCTAATATTTTAATTTGTTTCAAATTTAGATATAACTTGCTATTCAATTGTTGCAGTAACACACTTCAAAAGAGAAACAAAGAAACGGGAGTTCGGAAGACGATATTTAATTAGTTTCTGCTCAGTTTTTATCTGATAGTGCAGTAAAGTTTTTTTTTCACGGGCAAGCCGGAAACTCTCTTACATCTAATCTTAGAAAAATCGTGCACTACTGCAACACGCTTTTGTTGCTTTAGGCGTCAAACGTTACTTGAGCTTTCCGATTATAGCAAAGAACAGAAAATACACTTTTGCCTGATACAAATAAAACATACGGCTGAGGTTTTCTTGAATATTTTGGCGTTCTATTAGAACTGACTTTGACGACATCTAGATAAGAGATGTTGGAAGCCAGGGCACAAGAGGAAAGACCAGAAGGTCATTTTTCTGGTTCTTGTACCTCAACACGACGGTTGTTTTTATCGCGGCATATGTTTTGGTTTGGTGAAGTCGTGTGTTGCTAGTTCTTTACCTTCACGGAAAGATTGATCGATTCTCGTGCTGTCATTCCAAGCGGCCAACTAAAACAATATTATTGGTACATGTTCTTTTTGTTTAAAATACTATAATGTAAATGTGGAAATTAGTTTTTTTTATCTGCGTAGATATTAATCAAATCGCTAGTTCTGAAATCAGATTTTGTTGACTGACGTGAGATGAATTTATAATAAAAACAGTCGTATTTCCAGTTGTTATTTCATGCCCCATGCGTTGTGTAACATTCATTTCTCAAGCTGTTATTATGCGCATACTGGCAAAGTGTTTGCTTTCAGCAATTTTGTTCTGTTTCTCTCCGTCATCTGCAGAGTTCAAACAGCATTTTAATTGGAGGAATTCTCGAAAATGTTGGAAAACTCTTTTGTAACTCATCGAAGAAGTCTTCACTCAGCAATCTTGAATTTCAGTCAGTACCTTCTTCTAAAACAAATAAAAGTTGTTTTAATTGCCAAACCAAATCACGAAATCTTGTTTCCAGAGGAAAATCGCATTACAAATTTATATCTAATTTTGCGACAAATGGACTTCAGATATATTTGAACGACTCAATGTTTTCGTAATCTGTCTACTTTATGGGATATCTCATGCCGTGATGGTGCTCTTGTGTGGGAAAAAGTCAAAAAAAGTTCCTAAATATGTGTATTTTTAAAAAAAGGAAAAATATGTGTTTTTCACAGGTATAAGTTTTTTAGCTCATATTATCATGCTCGATAAAAAGGGTTGAATCGCTGAAAAAACAGATAAGTTGCTGCATACAGATTACAGTACTACTCAAGTACTTTCTCGATTTAAAAAGCGATTTACTTAAAAAGACAATCATTGTCGTGACGTTTATAATATCTGAACAAAACCTGCTTGTATTAAAAAGACTTAACACTACTAGGATCTTTTGCTAGTTTTTTTAAAGGGCAAGAGGTCTTGTTCCAATCAAATCACTCATGTCAACTCTTTAAGAACTTGTGCCATGCGCAACTGGTGAAGACATCGGAAGGAATTGTTTTTCTAAATTACTTTCCAAATATGCAGTCGATGAAATTCTCTTTGGGAGGTACAATCCTCAGTCTTATCATCTTTAAAAAGATTTCGAGTGGTAACTCAACGATACTATTTGTACGCTCTTGAAATGAAAGCTCATTTTGAGTTCGTCAAACCAAAACACAATACGTGCTGTAGTTGTATAGCCATGCCCATAGGCGCCTAACATTTATTTCCGCCAAATCAAAGCACCAAATAACCGGAAAACGATCTGGTTATAAACTAAATTAACCAATCTCCGGGTTGAATCTCGGTTCCGTTAGCTTTAGTTAGTGGCTTTTTAAAGTTTTGATATCTTATCTAACGGGTGTAGTCGCAGGATGTCGGCGAATCTATTGCGGTTTGCGCGATGAAATGGCTGAGAATGAATCTGTCTAAAGTTCAAGAAGTTTTAAACGCAGTGTTGATTTTTTTATGCTGCACAACTGCGGAGAATTCGGAGCTTATTTTCTTTTCACCACATAGGATGATCTTTTTGTGCCTCGTTCTATGAAGGATGCCACCATAAGTGATAAGACGACAACAGCTGGTTTTTTTAAAAGTGACATGATGGTAGCCGTTACTGGCAAGAACTCCGCGTTGACTCATCGTGTTCAACATGCTGTGTTCAGTCAAGTATCGAATTAAAATAAATTTAGGATTGTAAACTAATGCAGCCATAAGCCAAAGCATTTTACAGTTTTTGTTAATTATTTTCAAACACGCTGGAATATAAAATGACAATCCTGTAGATGTGGACATAGCAAACATTAATTCGGAATAGTTTGCAAAATTCATTCGCTTTCCAGTTGTTGTAAGCAGTGTTTACTCTAAAAACATGTCGGCGTTTGACTCAATCAAGTACTTCAAAGTGAGGAGTAGAAATTTGTTTTAAAAACAAAATCTACCGAGTTTTTCGACGCCCGCTGTACCATGGATAAACGGGATGTGGCTACTGTTTTGACTCAAGGCTGTCTTCTTTTTAGAAAACAGCAATGCGTTTCAATTTAAAATCTTAAGCGTGCGACCACGGCCATATTTTTCGTTTGGTAAACGGGAATATTTTTATTATTCGGGAGCAGCAAGCACCAAACATTTTATCAAAAGATTCTCAGCGACAAGTACTCTTCTACAAGCTAGTAAAACGACTGCTCCATGGAGCAAGAAAATCAGAACACAATTATTAGTATAACCAAAGAATAAAGGAAAAAGCTATGCAAACATTTCAACATCTAATAATTTTCCTGCAAACGAACATTTGAGCAGTTTATCGAAACTGCGACGGTACGTGCTTGAAAACTTGTTTATCCAAATTTTGCTTGCACTTCCAAATTCCGGATATCATTTGCTTCCCCTAATCTTCTCTTCAGGTTTCGAACTTTTCGCTTTTGAATTGTTTGGCAGTAATGTGGCATTACTAAACAAACAGAAAAAACTTCTAAATCCGAAACGCAAACAAAATGAATTGTGCGACCTGTCTCCTTGAAATCATCATTACTACATTAGTTCGAAGCAGATGTTAATCTGTTGAAAAAACAGATTTTATAATTTTTCGTGTTTTTTAATTGCATATTAGGAATTCTAAAACATTACGGTCAAAGCATTTCAGACACACAGACACTTTGATTTAAAATAAAGCGACAACTCCCAAATGATGACAATCAGTAATTTTTGCACTTTCTGGCGTTTTTGCGGCTGTGTCTAAAAAACATAACTGAAAAAAATCTCAGTCATAGAAAAAATTGCATCAACAATTCCACTTATCGTTTTTTTAAAAAAAAACTGTTTAAAAGATGATTTTTCTTAACTTAGACTCGCAGTTGTTAACAAGTGCAAAACAAAAAAATACCGCAAACAAAACTTAATATATGCCACATTAGGCGATTATAATGAACAGAAATAATCCTTGCCGGCGCTGTGCTGTGAATTTTAACAACACTTGTCATAAAATAGTAGATTATGACCACTTCGGTGTGATCCAAGTATCGGGCGCAAGTTTTCCAGGAGAACTAGAATTTTCCAGGGAACCCACAGGTGAGAAAGGTCCCCTCTCGAAAACTAAATAGAACTTGCAAAAACAAATCTGATTATTTTCTGTTCTGATTTTAGCCTTTAGGAACTTTGCATTGAATTTACAAATTCGAGATATACATCTGCGTTTCTTTGAAAACATTCGGCATAGAGTGAAATCTGATGAAGTTGTTTACTTCACTAGCAGCTGAATAAATCTTATTTAGGTAAATAGGCTTTAGAAGCCGTTTGATTTGATTCAAAAGGATTTATTTTTCCGCTCTATTAAAGCGAATTACTGGCATTACTGTTGTTTTTCTTCTTTAAAGATACAATTTCATACAGTTACACAGATAAGAATATGCGTTAGATTACCCAATGCAAAACACATAGATATCTAAACGACAAAAGCTTTCACTAGATCATTATCAAATTGCCTATTCAGTTAATTATAATTGACTAACGAAATTCTGTTTGCATTGAGATAAAAACAGTTTATTACGTTGATGTTTTGAACGTATTTTTCTAGCCGAGATGCTTTTACGAAATTCTAACGCCAAGTCATTTATAAGAAATTCTAAGCGAGACTTTTTTACAAAAGCAGCTCGATACGCTCTTCAAGATGAGTTATCGTGTGAGGTCCAACTGCTCTCGGTATAATTTATTATCTGCTCCGGGGCCGTACAGAGCGGGACGGAGTAACAAGGAAACCCCAGTGTTTCTCGCGCCTCTCCGCTCTTAAGAAAAATCATATTTTGTTAGTAACTTTGATGTTAAGACCGCTATTTAAAGTTCAAGTGTGACCAACAAATAGTCTTGAGAAGTTTAAAATAACCATTTTGTCTTTGGAAGATTCATGGTTCAGATAAAAGTGACAAGTATTTATCAATAATAGTTTTTAAGTCTGCTTAAAAGATGTCTCAGTTCATTATCGGCGTGTGCTCTTAGTTTTCACACAGCGCATTGATGTCTTTAATTTTTGAATAAAAGAAATGTGTGACTCACATGCCTTGAAAAGTTTCGTGAAAAAAAATTCACGGAAAAAGTTTTCATAATTTTAGATATTTTAAAAATGCTTGGAGTAAATTATGTATTCTACTAAAATTTGGTAAATGCTTGTTTCCATATGCTTCCAAACTAACTGGCCAGGGAATTAGAAGTATCGGACAAAAAACAACAGCAACAACAACAATAAACAAACAAATAAACAAACAAACAAACAAAAAACAAAAAAAAGGGCCATTATGAAAGAAATATTTGGTTTTCTCAGAAGTAAAAAACTTCTGAGTCCCTAACGGGAATCGAACCCATGACCCTCTGATTACCGGTCAGACGGCTCTACCCATCAAAAAGGGCTATCTCACTGAATTTGGGAAGTTCCTGATCATCAACCGGGATATCTTTTAAAATGGCCTGCAACTGATTGTTTAAAAAACGAAACAAATGTTCTTTCCGGCATATGAAATGCACCTTCTGTTGGCTGCCTGAATAATTGAGATAAATGTTCTCTCTGGGTTTTTTCCGCACCCACCACGTAGTGAAAATTTATTACAGGAAATTATATCACTTTTAACTATTATAACACTGTTCGTGGGCCAACCAGCCTAGTTCGATGGAATTAAGTCACCTTAAGAAACACGTTTTTATGTTAATTTGTATATGGTGCTCGGTTTTGCTTTCTTTGTTTTCAAGTGAGCAGTTCAGAAAACAAAAAGAAGAAAACCGAACAAGTACAGAGTTTTTTTAAAAAAAAATATCAGAAAAAAAATGCAGTCAATTTTAAGAATCGTTAGCCGCATTTTAGTCTGAAAAGCCCTTATAGAAAATGTTTATAAATGTTTGCTGCGGATTTCCATTTCAAGCTGAAGGAAGTATTTTTAAAATGGTCATATTAAATGCTGACATGGAATAAATGAAAAAACAAATTGACACTGAAAAAACCCACACGCTTTTTTTACAAGAACAACTTTATAAAAACAACGAGGCTCGAATCGACCACATTTTAAGAACGATAAGAACAGCTCAGGCTGAGGATCGATAACTATGAGCTGAATTCTTCTGGTAAACTTGACCGATACAGTGCTCGTAATTTAACTTTATTATAGCAACACCGTATAAAACAAAAAGATTCATTGTAATCTGAGCGCTAAACGGACTGGTCAACAAACAATGAAGGTAGTTTACCTCTAAATACAGCCTTACAATACATCTGCAGTGCGAGGCATTTCGTTTTCCAATCTTGTTTCTATTTTGTTTCTACTTCAATATAAGTCGCTCATAGAAAAAAGAACAAATTAAGAACAATTTGAGGCTGAAGCAGCCAAAAAAATTAAGAACAATGACTAAACGAGCTTCAGCAAAATTTACCGGTTCTTATAAAGAAACGGCGAGTATTTTTGTTACTGTTGCCAAGAATTGATCCTCTCCACATTACATTTGTCTGGACTATAAATTGCACCTCTGTTGTGCAATAAATTCTCTTATACTGAGCGTATTTACGTTTTCAACCTCTGTAGGGGATTTTGACTTCAAAATTTAAACTTTTTGTGATGCATTTTTCTAATCTTCTGAGTAAATACAACAGGTTATCACGTTTTAGATTTCTTGTTAACACTGATTTTGAATTTGGATTGCCAAACAAGGATATGTTGTGATATCATATTGAAATAAATCGAAGAAAATGTATATACTCTTGCATTTCAGATGTCGTTATCAACAGTAACGAGCTTTAGGAAAACACTAACTAAATTCTTTTGTAATTATTCGAAGACGTCGACTTATTCTAATGAAGATTATATAATAACCCAAGATATTCTTCCATTTTGATTGGTTCTCGCCTATGATCTATTAGAGGACAGACGCACGATTGACGTCACTATTACAAAGTTTAATTCTTTATTATTGCGCTCGACGAAGGAGAACGCATCCTAATCTTGCCGTTGCCCACGGGCTCAGGCTTCATGCTGTCCTGCTTCGAGGGATTTTCGTACGGCCGGCCGGACCGTCTTAACATGCCTCGACTTCATGCGACCGTGGTGGCTTGGTGACTGATACTTATTGTTCAGCGACATGTTCGCTGTATTTTTAGAGGCGAGTGAAAGGTTTGATTTGTTTTACTGAAACCGTTGCTAAGAAATATGAGTGGAGCTATTAATCATAACATCAGAAAATTGTACAGTAATATATTTTCAAGGAATGAAACATTGCGTTTCATGTCCGACTCGATAACGAACTTTGTTTTTGATTAAGATTTCGCGTGTCAACCGAAACTATGTCTATAAATTTATCGACAAAAATATCTAAAAGTTTTTTTGTAT
>JAOEJH020075924.1:0-15789 GCA_025448215.2 Palythoa grandis
ATGGCAGGAATAAATCCAGCAAATTTAGGCACTAAAGTTGAAATTCACGAAAAGCATGGTAGCAATATTTCACAAGTTGCTTGCAATTAAAACAGAACAGTAGAAACAAATAATAATAATAATAATAGTAATAATAATAATAATAATAATAGTAATACTAGCAATAGTAATAATAGTAATAAAAATAATAAGGAGAAGAAGAAGAAGAAGAAGAAGAAGAAGAAATGATAAACAAGATAAAAAATAAGTATTTTTTTAAAAAAAAATTAATCATAGTTATGACACAATTAGAAATAAAAGGCATACAGAACGAGCATATTGAAAGATGATTTTAAATCAACTTTAATTTTCCTGAAATTTTTCTGGTCTGGTTTTAGGCACCAAAAATAAAATTTTAATGTTCTGATTCAATAAAAAATACACACAAAAAAAGGCAAACTTACCATCTTGTTACGAATCACTGACACATGATGCCAGTTGCCATCAGCAACAAACTTTTCGCTATCCACTGTAACCGTTCCATCCCCAAGGTTGAACAATAACCTAAGTTTTCCGTCAATGATTTCCAAGGCTATAAAATCAGGGGGGTCATCAGCATCTGTACTGTGGTCTCGGTTATACAGCAAAAGTCCTTTTGGGGTGGTAGTGGCAAATTCCAACGTGATGTTATTATATGTCCCTCTTCTTGAACTCCGAAGTGTTGGCAATAACATGTATGACACTGGAGTAAATCCGAGGCTTGGAATCTGGCACCGAGAACCACGCCCACCAAAATCACATTGGCATTTGTATGTTGTCTGAAGATCAGTGCAGGTGGAGTTGAACATGCATGGGTTTGATGCACAGTAATTGATGTCTGTCTCACAATGCTTCCCTGTGTAACCTCTCTTACAGCTACAAATATAGCTACCATAGCTATTTGAGCATGTCCCCCCTGACTGGCAAGGGTTGGTGGCACACTCATCAATATCTGTAAGGCAATGTAAATCTGTGTAGCCTGGTGCACAAGCGCAGGTATAACCAGATATCTTGTCTTGGCAAGTCCCACCATTGTGGCATGGATTTGGTTTGCAGTCGTTGACATTCTTCTCACATCTATGGCCACCATAACCAGACTTGCACCGACAGCCATCTTTCCATTCATAGTTTGCTGACTGAAAGATAACAGGGATGGATGTCACCATGGACTCAGTACCGAGGGGGATAATGTTACTGAAACACTCCCCACCATTCTTACAGGGATTGCGGTCTGAACATGGGGTGTAGTCTATGGTCTTGATATTGACTCCAGTTGATCCTTCTAACTGTGCTTTATTTCTAGTGAAGAGGTCTGCAACATCTGAACGATCGTCATATTCATCTGTATTTTCTTTGTGTATGCCAACAAGCACATCCACTGCTGTTCCATCTACAGCTCGGATGCTTGACAGCTGTGGCTTGAATCCTGGTGTTAAGAAACCCACAATGGCATTTAGAAGGCTCTGGTAGAACTTTTCCAGAAATTCCTGGGGTTGGATGTTTTGCAGACGAAGTACAATGCTTTTGGTAATTGTCATTTGAGTGTACTTCAAAAACTTCACATTCACTTCATACACCACAGAAGCTTTTCCATCTGATCCTGTGACCTGAAGGGCAAACAAGCCAGCCTGACCAGTGAACTGTGTTGAGTGAAGCATGCAGCCGTCCCCTGCAAAACTGAAGCGGCCATTGATACTGTCGGATAGACGACAACTCATAGTATTAGTAGTGTCTTTGTCCGCTGGCTTCACATTGGAAATCGCTCCACCAGCAAACTTACCATTGTACAGGTTTAAAATCACATTACGAGTGCTGTTTTCTGGTGGGTTATCATTTTCATCTTCAACAACAATCAAACATGACGATACTGCTGATAATGCTGGGGAGCCACTGTCATGTATTTTAAACGACAGTGTATAAGATGTTTTTGCTTCACGATTTAACACTGCCTTTGTGGTGATGGTCCCGGAGCTTGAATCCACTAAAAACTTTCCATAATCAGTCCCCTCAACAGCAAAACTGAAAGGGCCTCGATTGGGATCTATATCTTTGTCAACAGGTCTAAGAGTTGACACCACACTTCCTGATGGTTTGTTTTCCAGGATATGTCCAGTACAGTTTGAAGCAAGATAAGGTGGGTTATCGTTAACATCTGTCACTGAAACAATTACTACTGCTGTACCTATCATGGGTGGTCGACCAGTGTCTCTTGCCATCACTGTGAGGTGGTATGTGGAAATGTTCTCTCGATCTAGCTTGGTTGCAGTTGTAATTACTCCCATCTTTGGGTCAATAATAAATCCTGATTGAATATTTCCACCTGAAATTCCATAGATAACATCACTATCATCAGAATCATCATCCACAGCTGTAACATTTGCCACAAAAGTCCCAATGCCGGCTCCTTCACTCACACTTTCTTTGTACTCTTTCTTAAGGAAACGTGGCGGATCATTTGCATCAGTCACATTGACAACAACTGTTGCAACATCACTTGTGTTGAAGCTTGGAGAACTCTGAAACAAGTTCTTAGCCATTACTTGCAGGGTCACAAGGTTGGCAGTCTCACTGTCCAACTTTCCTGCAACACTCAAGATTCCAGTGAGTCGGTCAAGTTTGAAGCCTTTGTAATTACTAGATCCAACCAGGTAATATGCGACAATACCATCTGGCCCGTCGTCTTCATCAACGGCAGTTACCTGAGTCACAGACACATCGACAGGAGCATTCTCGGCAATAGATACCAAGTAGTGGTTTTTGGTGAACCTAGGCACAAACTCATTCTTCCCAGTAATTTCAATGTACACCTCTGCTGGTTTTAGCGATTTCAGACTAGGGCTTCCACTGTCTGTGGCACTCACAGATAGGAAATACAATCTTTTCCCTTCATAGTCAAACACAGCTTTGCTTGTTATTTCACCGGTGTTACTGTCAATGCTGAAATCTCCTATGTCACCACCAGTTAGTGTGAAAGAAACCTGGTTATTTCCAGGCCCATCTTGGTCTGTTGCTGTCACAGTGCAAACATATGAACCTGACTTTGAATTCTCTGCTAGCTTTGGTCTGTATATGTGTGGTGTAAATACAGGATGATTGTCATTGTAGTCAGTAAGGGTAATCTTTACTCTAACAAAACTTGATCTTGATATCTTTCCTCTGTCTCTTGCAGTTACATTCAGCTCATATTCATCAGAAAACTCAAAGTCTAAAGCCTTTGCAGCATAAACCGTCCCATTTCTTATTCCAATTGCAAAGAAACCAGCGGAATTTCCGCCAACTATTTCATATGAAACTTCACCATTTGTTCCAGAGTCAGCATCCACCGCTGTCAATTTAATAACACTACTTCCAACTGGTAGGTTTTCACTTACAGTTTTTTCATAAATGTTTCCAGCATTTGTGAAAACAGGTGCATGAACATTTTTAAGAACAGCTTCAATGTAAACATCAGCAAAAGTTTCTTTGACTGGTTTGCCTTGATCTACAGCTTTAACTCTAAGATGGAATACACTGGATGCATAATCCTGTGGCAGGGATAAGTTGGGATAAATCTCTCCAGAATCAGGTGTCACGGCAAACTTCTGAGTTCCATTTCCTGATACAGCCACGTACTGCACCATAGCATTTGCATCAAAATCTTTATCGTCTTTGGCCACAAGCTTAGTGATAATTGTACCACGTGGAGCTGGGACAACTACAACAGAGTAATACATTGACCTTGTAAAAACTGGGGCATGATCATTAATATCCACAATCTGGATGATGACGGAAGCATTACTATTTTGGAAAGGACTATAAATATTCTTTGCCTTAACAATCAGGTTGTACACATTGGGATTGACTTGCGCCAAGGGTTGCTTGTACTTTAAAATTTTTATCACTGATATCACTCCAGTCTGCCTATTGATCTCAAATTTGTCATCATGCCCCAAAGGGAGAAGTGAGTATGTGATTTCTGAATTCAATCCACTGTCTTTGTCTTGTGCTGTAATATTCAAAACAGGGGTACCAACTGGAAGGAGCTCATCAACATTACGGATGTACGGATCCTCTAAGAACTCTGGTGGATTATCGTTCACATCTGATACTCTCACCTTTAATGTTATGAATGTTTCATGGACTGTATCATTTGCTACAATTTTTAACAGGAAAGAATCGTTTTTCTCTCTATTCAGAACTTTCATTAGGGTCAGTTGTCCATTATCTGAGTTTATAGCAAAGTAACCTTGATTTGAATCTGGTGTAATAGAATACTTGATCTGGGCATTTGGGCCTTCATCTGCATCATTTGCCCTTACAGTCGCAACAATGGACCCCACAGAAGCATTCTCAGAAACTGTCACATCTGAGTGATTTTCGAACACTGGAGCATGATCATTTACATCAGTTACCGTTACCATGACAGTAGTGTCACTTTTCATTGTTCTCTTTCCAATGTTGACAGCTTGCACTTTTAATTGATAAAATGATATTTTTTCACGATCCAATCTGAGGCGTGTAAAAAGCCATCCTGATGTCTGATCAATATCAAAAGCATTTGTAGCAGGAGTGCTTTTAAGAATGCGATATTCAAGCAAAGCATTGACTCCAGAATCTGCATCAGTTGCATGTATGCAAGTAACATTTGCAGGTGGAGAAAGTTCTTCTGGTACTGTTGCATAAAATACAGGCTTGTCAAACTTGGGTGAATTGTCATTCTCATCAATCAGGAAAAAACGAACAATAGCATATCCAGCTCTAAAGGGAGCACTGCTGTCCTTAGCACCAACGATGAGGGAATAGTTTTGTTTGTGCTCATAATCTAAAGGTTTTGCAACACTGATAACACCACGAACTTTGTCAACAGTAAAAACATCCCCTTCATTTCCAGCTGCTATGAAGTATATCAAATGTCCAGTTGCATTTACAGTGAGCAGTTTTGTGCCAACGGACACAAGTTCTGATATTTTCATTTCTTGATCACCATGAAGAAATGAAGGGAATGAGCCTTGTTCAACAAATACTTTAACAGCTGTTGTGGCACTACCATATGGAGCATTCTGATTGGTTGCCTTGACTGTTAATGAGTAAAAGGATGGGCTGGGTGGAACTGTTGACACTACAGTAATTATTCCTGTTGTTCTATCAATACCGATAACTGACGTCACTCCAGCGGTGATGCTATACTCTGATTTGGCATTCTCACCAATATCATCATCCAGTGCTGATGTAGCTGCTATAAATGTCCCTCGCACAGCACCAGCTTTTACGGTTGCCTCATATGAGCTCTGCTTGAACACCGGGTCATGATCATTCTTATCCCCAACAATAACATGAACAGTAGCAGTTCCCTCTCTTTGGGGAATACCATTGTCAGTCACTTTCACTTGCAAATGATAAACGTTCACCTGCTCTCGATCAAGAGTCACAGTAGTAACAATTACACCATTCAAAGAGCCTATTCGAAACCTTCCATAAGTCTTCACTAATGTGTAAGTTAGTTTTGCATTGTCACCCTCATCCTGGTCACTGGCATTGACCTGGATGACAAATGTGTCTTCTGGGGCATTCTCGAATACTGTTGCCTGAAGCTCATCTGGGATAACTGTTGGGTAGTTATCATTTTCATCCCGAACTTTGATGATGACTTCAGCCTCACTGTACTTGGAAGATCTCCCACCATCTTGAGCTTTCACATGCACCCTGTATTCTGCCTTTTTTTCCCTGTCTAATGGTGAGTTCAGAGCTATAATCCCAGTTTTTGGTCCAATGGTGAATAGTCCAGAAAGTCCACCACTGACAATACTGTAGGTAACATGAACATCCCCACCTTCATCTTTATCTGTTGCCACAACCATTATGACATTATGGGCAGTGACATTTTCGTTAACATAAGCTACATAAATGGACTGATTAAACTTTGGTACTTGATCATTAACATCTTGCAGTAAAACCAACACAGAAGTGGAAGCAAATTTTTCTGGGACTCCTTGGTCAGATGCACGAATTTCAAGATTGTACTTCGACTTGTGCTCACGGTCAAGATGTAATCTTGTCTGTAGCATACCTGTTTTCAAGCCAACTTCAAAGACACCGTAATCATTCCCTTTCACAATGCTATACTGCACTTCAGCGTTTCTTCCTTCATCTTCATCTGTAGCTCTAAAACGAAGCAAGGGGCTGCCTATGGTGACATTTTCTAAAACCTTGATAGTGCTAGGATGTTGCTGAAACTCTGGAGCATGATCATTGTAGTCGTCAATAAGAATCTGGAGTTCTGTTTCAGCAGACAAAGCTGGTTTTCCCTGGTCAGTAGCAGTAACAAATACAATGTACTTCAATTTTGTTTCTCGATCTAAAGGTCCAGTCACATGCAAAATTCCATCCCTTTGGCCCAAACTAAATGGTGCTGCAGAATCTACCTTTCGGAGACTAAAGACTATTTCACTGTTGACTCCCTCATCTCTGTCCATCACGATAACTGACACAACTGGATCTCCAATTCCTGCATTCTCTGAAACATGAGTCACATTACTCGAGGTGAAGTAAGGTCTGTTATCATTGACATCTGTAATCTTGATCACCAACTGTGCCTTGCTGGTCAGCCGCTTAGACAATGGTACTGCCTGGTCTGTTGCAAACACTTCTAACCAGTACACACTTTTTACTTCTCTGTCCAGTTTCTTATCATTCACTACTGTGCCATTTGAAAGGATACTAAAAACATCTCCATTTCCCTTGGAACTGATTCGATACCTGATGTCTCCATTTGTACCAAAGTCACTGTCAACTGCAGTTACAGTTGTAATTGATGAATGTAGAGCTATATCTTCTGGTACACTGGCTTCATACTTTTGATATATAAACCTTGGAGGGTTGTCATTTTCATCCAAAATGTTAACATACACAGGCACTGAAGAGTTTAATGCAGGAGTTCCACTATCTACTGCAATAAGTTTTATGATATAATGTGGCACTTTCTCATGATCAACTGTCTTTGCCAACTTCAGGACCCCTGTGGAAGGATCAACAGTAAAAGTGCTTCTACCCTCACCTTGGATTTGGTATGTAATTTGAGCATTTAAACCTTCGTCAGAGTCCACTGCACTTACAGACCCTATTGCTGTCTCCATTGTCGCATCTTCAGAAACACTAAATGTGTAAAATAGCTTTTTAAAGATAGGTTTATTGTCGTTGAAATCTCCAATGACAATTTTCACAGCACATAATGAAGTTTTCGGAACACTCCCAGAATCTGTTGCTGTAACATTTAGGTAATAAATTTGTGTTTGCTCTCGATCCAGTTTGTCTCTTATGTAAATATAACCAGAATCTTTGTCTATCCTAAATTTGTTGCCGTCATTTCCTCCACTGATTTGAAACTGAATAACTCCATTGTTGCCTTTATCTGGATCAATGGCACTCACTCTGCCAATACTTGTTCCAACAATCTCATTTTCCATAACATATTCAGTATACAAATGTTTAGAAAATCTTGGAGTATTATCATTCTCATCCAAAATGATTACAAGCACTTGTGCTCTGCTTGTCGCGGGGATTGTACCCAGAGTATCCACGGCATAAACATCAAGCTCAAATCTACCTCCCCTTGGACCCTCTCGATCAATATCAACCATTGTGGTAATGATACCAGTCTTCTCATCCAAATCAAAAGAACTGCCACTGCTGTCTTTTGTGATGAAGTACTTGATTCCACTTCCACTTGCTGAAACTTGTACAACTGTAGTACCTATACGACTGTTTTCCAACAGTGTTGTGTTATATAGGGACTGCGAGAATGTAGGACCAACTCCACTAGTTCTACTTCTAAAGACTGTCAAGTTCAAGGAAGAGCTTTGCTGAGGCTTTCCATGGTCTGATGCTAAAACTATCACTTCATAGAGAAGCTGACTAAGTTGTGACTTCAGTTTCAATGCACCAGAACTAGGATTTATCTCAAATATTGCACTGTTTCCTGAAGACAGCTGATAACTGACATCACCATTATCACCAGAATCTAAGTCTTCTGCGGACACAGTTGTGATCGTCGTCCCAGCACCCATACCATCATGCACAACAGCTGCTGGGGCAGACACAAACCTTGGACTATTATCATTAATATCTTGCACTATTACTCTAATTACTTTGGTCGTTGTAAGTCTATCTGATGCAGGCACTGCCAAGTCAGAAGCTTGAATTTTAAGCTGGTAATCTGAAAACATTTCATAATCAAGATTTTTGGAAGTTTTGATAGTACATGTTGTTGGGTCAACAGCAAAAAACGTTTTGACAGGATCATGCAATAAGAGGCTGTAAATAATTTTCCCATTCTGTCCACTGTCTCTGTCCCTAGCCACACAGTGACCTATCTCTGTTCCCACGGTTACATTTTCTGGTATACTTAAGTTCTGTGGCTTGCTATCAAACACAGGTGCATTGTCGTTAGAGTCCAGAACATTGATCACAAGGTGTGTGGTGGTTATCCTTTTAGGAATTCCTCTGTCTTCTGCTGTGATGTTGAGAAAATAATGACGCACTGATTCAAAGTCTAATTTTCTGACTAGGGTTACAACTCCAGTTGCAGGGTTGATATCAAACATTGCATCCAGATTTCCTGATATTATTGTGTACATAATTTGTGCATTGCTTCCAGTATCATTGTCAGTCGCGTGAGCATTTGCCACCTCTCCCCCAATCGCCTGCGCCTCAGCCACATTAGCAATATAATTTTTGTCTTGAAACTCTGGGCTGTTATCATTCACATCACCAACTGTTACTTGAATTACTGCATCAGAAAATAAGGAAACATCTGTAGTATCTGTGCACTTGATAGTAAGATTGTACGATTCCACAGTTTCTCTGTCTAATGTATCATTAAGGATTAAATCTCCTGATTTTGGTGTAACAACGAACTTTTCTGCTCCAGTTCCACCTGTGAGGGAGAAGATAAAATCTCCATTTCTGCCCTCATCAGGATCATATGCAATTATTCTGTACACCACAGTCCCAGGCTGGACATTCTCATTCACTGTTATATGATATAAGTCCTCGCTGAATTGCGGTGCATTATCATTCTCATCACTGATGCTTACAATGACAATTGCCCTGTCCTTCTTCAAAGTTGTATCATTGTAGCATGCCTCAACTTGCAGTATAAATTCATTTCGGCCAGTATGTGCCTTCACTTGCTCACGGTCAATTTCTTTAGTTGTTCTGATCACTCCACTGATTTGATCCACACGAAAGTTTGGACTGTTACTTGTTAGTGTAAACTGAATATCTGATGTTCTTGATGGGTTTGGGGCATTAGCACTAAGACGCCCAACAAAACTTCCGGCTGGTTTATTCTCAGAAACAGTAAATCTAAAAGTATTATTTGTGAACAAAGTCCTATGTTCATTTGAATCCACTACATAAATAGTTAAAGGCACAGATGCTTTTAGAGGTGGGTGTCCATGATCTGTTGCCACAACTGTCAAAATGTATGAACCTTTACTTGCTCGCTGCAATGAGTTCTTGACATACAACATTCCATCAGGAAATATGCCAAACAAACCTTCTTCATTTCCAACAGAAAGTAAACTATAGGTTATCTTGCCTTTCTCCCCAGTATCATGATCCACAGCAGTTAAAAGGTAAAAACGATAACTGAGTGGCAGATTAGCAGGTATATGAGTTGTATATGAATTTGATGAAAATTGCGGAGAATGATTTGTGTCAATCACTATATTAACAACCAGGCTAGAGTAAAGTGGAGGGGACCCACCATCTGTTGCCAATACATGAAGAGCATAAAACAGTTGACCACTTTGTGGTAACTTCTTTGCCAGTGAGATAACTCCAGAAGTTGAATTAATTACAAATTTGCCGCCTGCATCGACAGTTAACTGATATCGCACAAGTCCATTTACACCTAGGTCATTATCCACTGCTAAAGCTTTGTAAATGTTTGTGTTAACATCCCAGTTTTCGTCAACTTTTACTTCAACACTCTGCACTGGAAACTTGGGGATAACATCATTCTTGTCAAGAACTGTGACTTTTACAGTACAAGATGCTGATAATGGTCTCACAGTTCCAACTTTGGCACGAACAGATAATGAGTAATGTGACTTGAATTCTCGATCAATTGCACCATCAACTGCCACAATGCCACCAAATGCGTCAACCATAAATGAACCCATTGGATCACCAGAAATTATGGAATAAGAAATATTTGCAGCATCCTTAGTATTTGCCTTTACCAGGCCTACAACGGTCCCTTTGGGTGTGTTCTCAAAAACAGAAAAGTTATAAATACTATACTGAAATGTGGGTGGGTTGTCAGACTTTTGAAGGACAGTAATATCAACTGTTGCTAGATGTTGTGAAGATCGTCCGCCACCATCTGTGGCCCTAACTTCAAGCTTATAAAACCCTCTGTGTGCTTGATCTAATGGTTTTAAGCTGCTGATTATTCCACTTGTTCTGTTAATACTGAAATCATTATCATCATTTCCTGTTATAATACTATATGATATTCGGCCATTAACTCCAACATCGCGATCTGTTGCTGTCAATTGAGCAAGTTCCTTTGCTGGTTCTTTCTCTAACAAACTGACAACATACACAAGAGGGTAAAATATGGGATTATTGTCATTCACATCTTTCAGTATCAAATGAACAGTTGCTCTCGCTAATAACTGAGGTTTCCCAGAATCCTTTGCTATTACTTGAATGACATAAAAATCTGCAAGTTCTCTATCTAATTCTACTTTTGTTTTAAGAATACCTGAATCACTTGTGATATTAAATAAACTATCAATATCTGATGATGATGAAGAATCAAGAGCGTATGTCACAAGTCCATTATTTCCAGTATCTTTGTCTGATGCAGTCAACTTAAGTATGGTTGTGCCAGGAACATTATTTTCACGGACTGTTTCGTTGTATACACTGTGGCTAAATACAGGTGGATTATCATTAGCATCAATAATATTCACAATTAATTGAACAGTTCCATTCAAAACAGGTTCACCATGATCCTCGGCCATGATATCCAAAGTAACCTGTGTTGTGTTCTCCCTATCCAGTAATTTTGCAGTGGTCACAAGGCCAAGGATGCGGTCAATTTTAAACCAGCCATATTCATTGCCACTAACAAATGCATACGAGATTCTAGAGTTATTTCCAATGTCATTATCAGAGGCATTTAGTGAATAAACAAAACTTCCAATTTGTTCCTGTTCGTTAACTGATGTTGTGTAAAATGGTTCTGAGAATGATGGTGCGTTATCATTAATATCGTCTATAACAATAGTTAATTTATACTCTGAGCTTTGCACAGGGTTACCATCATCAGTAGCTTGCAAGATCAACTCATAAACTGGAACAGTTTCTCTATCAAGGTCTCTAGCAGTTCTAATTAAAAACACATTTTGTGCAATGAAGGTAAGCATAAAATGCCCCAGTTCATTTCCTTTGACAAATCTGAGATTGATTTTTCCACGACCTAAATTATCGCTGTCTGTAACTTGCACAATTGCAACTTGAGTACTAACAGATGCATCTTCAGGAACAACTGCTGGTAATGGCGGTTTTCCTTTTACCAAATAATAAGCAGTTATAACTGGTGCATGTTCGTTTATATCAACAACGTGAATTGTAACAGTAGCTTTATTCTCCCTGGGCGGGCTGCCATTATCGGTGGCAACAACTTGGAATGTGTAAGTTTGTTTGGTTTCATAATCAAATACAACGCGAGTTGTTATCACTCCTGTTTGTCCACCAATCTGAAAAGCATTTTCTGTATCACCTTGAATTGAATACTTGATGGCCGCGTTTGCACCCGAATCGATATCAAAAGCCTTTACAGTCAATATGCTCGTTGTTAAATTGGAATTCTCGTCCACATAGCCGACGTATGATGAATTCAAAAATTGAGGAGAATGATCATTTGTGTCAATGATAGAAACCTTAACAAGACAAAATGTTTCCAGTGGCTTCACTCCTCCATCTTGCGCAGAAATATTCAAAGAATAACTGTCTTTGCCTTCGCGATCGAGGCTTCCTGAAACTATTAAGCAAAGGGGTGAATGAGAACAACTTAAACCTGTCCCTAACTGAAATTTTCCTGCAGAATTTCCAGAAAGAATTTTGTAATTAACACTCCCGTTTCTTCCAGCATCCTCGTCTTTTGCACTGTCAAGCGCAAATTTTGCTCCAATTCCAACCGCTTCAGAAATTTGTAGATCATAAATAGACTTGGGAAATCTTGGTGAGTTATCATTGATATCATCCACAAAAACTTTAACAGTTATGTGCGATAACGTTTGGTTGGTTGTTTTCACAATCAACGTTATCGGGTTGGACGCTAAATTCTCGCGGTCAAGAATACTTGTTGTTTTGATGTCCACATTATATAACGAAAACCTGCTGTAACTTTGCTCAAATCTATAAGAAACTCCACTCACTAAAGGCAAACTACCAACATGGGTTCCAGGAGGTTCCTCTTCTGTAATATGAAATGTGAAGTCCCTTGCAACGACAAGCGATGGTATACATAGTAAACTGAAGACTGCCAGGAGGAGAATGGGACAACATGCTCCAATCAGTAAACTTGGTTTCCCGGCCAAAGTCAACTTTTCAAACATCGCTTCAAAATCAGGTCGCTTTTTAACGTTTTTAATTTCATGCTAGAGACAAAAGTCGGCATTTTAACTCATCTTTCAAAGCCATAACCGCAATTGAACAAGTTGCTAACGAAATACACAGTTCAATTCACTTCAGCCGTTACGACGTAACTATAGTTAGCACAGCAGTGATGCCTGATTTCCGACATTTGTTTCCCAAACTTTACACCAGAATCCTCGGTGGATCGCCGTACAAATCAGTGCATTCCGTCAAATATCGCACCTTGACAACATCTTGCAATTTAATCCAATATCAGTTGTTATCTTCAACCAAAAACATTTAAAACCGCTCCAGTATTCAAGTCCAAACTTATTCTGCAAAGCAATAAAAATCGATCATAAAGATTTGTGAGCACCGCTTGTTTCGACAGAACTATCAATCAAAAGTAGACGCAGAGCGAGAGAACAATAAACAAAGGAGGAGCTAAATATACCACGTGACGTTAAGAAAAATTGTACAGATTCCTCATTATCTTTGACAAATAGCGCGTCGCCATTCAAATGTCTCCGTTGTCACTGCTCGTTAAAAAATCGAATAAATAACCTCTTTAACACACACGAAGATTTATGTGTTTGGCAATATTATAAAAATTTTCCAAAGTTAAATTAGAATACCGCTTTCGTGCTGTTTATCAGGCGTCTAAACTATTAACTGAAATTTGAGAATTTTAAGTTGGGCATTAGGGTCGGGTGTGATGTCCTCAAATTTTTAAAAGCCCTTTAAAAGGTTCTTAAAAGAAACAGCAAAACGTAAACCGAATTAATAATACAAGAATTCTATCGATAGGCAGCAAGTCTGTTGAGAGCTTCCGAATTAAGCCGCAAACTCAGGTGCGATCAATTAAAAAAGTAGCCGCCGAATTACGATAACGGGTACCGAAATTTTATGAGGTCAAATTTTTTTTGAAACGGATGTTAAACTTTCGAAAAACTGTGAATGTGTCCCATTGAGAATTTAGTATTTAATATTTATGTAAATCCAGTTCTATTAAAATACATGTGATTAAACATTTCTTTAATACTGATACAATTTCTCACGAGAAGCCCTGAAAAAGTTTTGAAGGCAGTAAAATTTTTCAAATCTTCTTTCATCAGCTTTATTTTCATGTCAAACTTCAGTGAAAAATTAAAACCGTGGTTTATTGTCGTTTCCGGATGTTATGCATTTTTAAAACACGAAACAGTTTGATATTCTCATTTCGTGTCTGTTTATCACGCGAGTTATAAAATTGCGTGCTTGCCACCATCGCTTTGCCTGAGGTAATTATAGATTTGTGAATATTTGATAAAGAATAAAACGAAACATTCTTCAACAAGAAATCTTTCCTGATCAGGCTGTTGTTTTGCCGTACTTTTTATTTCTTAAAACTTTTAAAACTAAAAGTTTCCAACGTCTTTGCACTTGACTGATCGAAGGAAAATAAATGACTTTTGTAATTGTTCACGATTTACAAAAATTCCAGAGCAAGCCTCGTTAACTTTTGAAGATTAATTTTCTTAATTATTTAGTTTCGAAGAGAATCGCAACTTATTTTTAATCCTTCTAATTTTTTGTCTGTTTCCTGATCTCACGCAACACAATTCAAAACGCATTTGAATTCTTCAAATATCGAAGTGATGAGTACTTTTGCTATCATTTTTAAAACTTTCATAATATCACATAACATCAATGACGTATTGCCAATTATGATTTCGACAAATATTTTCATTAATTCCCGTGAAGTAAAAAGTTTTAATCTAATCAAAAACTTTATTAAAACATAATGTTATCTTTAGGACAAGAGGTCCGTCTTTCTCATGCAATTTGGGCGGAAAGTTATTTCAGAAATTTGTCATTATATTGATATAATAGTAACACTTTAGCAATCCTTATACCGGCATATTTTCCCAAACCGGACACTAATCAGATAAGGTCGCCAAGTAGATTGAAACAAAAAGTAAAGTATTCATTGAAGCATTTGAGGATTTATAGACGCACGACCTTAACCCTTTGCAGAATTCCGACAATACAAAACGAAAAATCGGGCAAAATTATCAGCGACACTAGTTATATGGCAAATTTTGCTGCATCGACCATTATCTTGAACCTTTTTATTTTTAGCTAAATTAGTAAATATCGCTCTCGGGTAAGAGTGTGCGAGAGTAAATTAATTGCACTGTAAATAGCTGTTTGATTGTTTCTTGTAAACAATGGAAAAATTTGATGTGGGAGTTAAGACAGAAACGGTTTCGTTTCAAAAAAGGCACTGAGAAACCGAGTTTCATTCCAAACGAGACACGAAATGGAGCATCCGAAAATGCGTTTTGTAAACGTGTACTGAATGATTGGTGTGGAATTCACATCGTTAAACACACAGGTCGGAGGTCTTTCAGTATTATCAAAATAATGAATATTTAATACACAGTTAATACCTTCTTTGTTTGACACTATATAAAAATTAAGCCTTAAGACAACAGGAGTTTAAAAGAGTTTTGCTCCGCAAGTAAATCCCTGATAAAGCTAGGAGCAAGCAAAACTTTTTAACTTTTAGTCTCATGTTCGTCTTATCAACAATATTTTAGCAAACGTTGTGTTTACTTCTTTGTTTTTGATACCAAACAAAAGTTTGAAGGCTTATTATCTTTTCGGCTTTTGTATTTGATATAATGGCTTTGCATGAATTTAAAACAGCGAAGACGTCAGTAAGGCTTTACTTTAGCGATTCTGCCAAAGGAATCAGCTAAAACATTTAATTTTTTGCAATGGTTCTTGACTTAAGGGATCAACTGCGAGGTTTAGTAGGTTTGAAAGAATCCTGAGAACTACTTGGCTTAATCGTTGTTCATTTGCCCGGCAAAGCCTAGTATTATTGTGGTTTTTTTTTTTTACAAAACAAAGAACACGATATACTACTTAAAGCTGGAAATAAATAATTTTACTTCTTGCGAGACTGTTTTAGAAATCGAATCAGCAATGACTCGCCAGATAAGTCAGAGAATTGCAGAAATAGTTTGAACTTTCAAGGTTAAAACATTTTCTGTTTTTCTCTCATTATTTCAGCAAAGTCAAAACACATCTTTGGTTTAGTCAGCCGTTCACATTAATGGTTTATTAAACTACAAATCGTCGAAACAAATTTCT
>JAOEJH020075925.1:0-10128 GCA_025448215.2 Palythoa grandis
ATTTCAGTCCGTGTGTATCAGACTAATGCAATCTCAGCTCCACAACACAACCTTTCAAATTCAGATTTATGTCAATTGCATCGAGCCAAATGGCGGTGAACTGATTCGACATTCAAAAATCTGTGATTTTTTTTTAGTTCTCTGTTAGTTCATTCGCCCGCAGCCTCAGAAGAAGGGATTGTTATCACCATATTTTGAGCGTAGAAAAGCGCATCTTGAAAGAAAAACATCTTCTTCTGCGCATAAAGCATTACGAGTTGCACCTGTCCAAGAACCAAGACGCCGCTGATTTACTTCAAACAACTAAGGGTGGCTATGAAATTATCGCGTATTTCTGCTCGTGAATCCACTTATTAAGGCACATGGTTTTGGCAGTTGGACACGCTCGAACCGGTTATAATAGAATATTTTGTGTTAGAAGTGTGAAACACCCGTTATAGTTATGTTATACCATTGGTAATAAGGTCAGCTCGTGAATATTAAATTCTTTCTTGTCGCATCTTGAGCAAATTTAGTTCCAATTATTTCTACGTTAGTTCTAAAAAACGTATAATATCATTCCAATTATTCAGATTTCAATGAATTCAACGAAAACCCAGAAAAGTTTGACGATCAGTGAATCGCTAACTTATTCGATTTTGTACTCTTCAGAAACAATTCCTCTCGCCGTTTTGGATTTAGCAGGATTTAGCAAAACATTTTTGAAGCTTGATCCCCACCCAGTGGCATTAGAATTAGGACAAAGTAACGCTAGTTATTGGGTATTATCTAAAACCAAATTTTTTCCCTATTGTTAAGAAATGACAGCTTGCCTGCGGTCTTAAAGCTTTGGAATAAATTTACCGTGTATTCTATGTCAGAATATTTCTCAATTTTAAGGCTCGAAAAATTGTTTGTCTTAAAATTTGACCGTTTCATATTTTGCTTGTTTTCAAACGAAACTTCTTTAAAAGAGTGTAAACTGCCTAATTCTATGTTTCGCCTTTGTCAAAAAATTTTATTTCTTGTATTTGATCTGACATAATTGCGAGGCCTTTCACTATTTTCAGCAGGAGTGTTTTCACGAGAACTGTGCGCGCTAATTTGATCGAAATTAAACAATACTCGAGTATCAATAATTCTTTCGGCGTTGCGAGCTACAAAGAAACAGACAAAAACTAAAGTGCTTCGATAATAGCAGACTTATAATTATACTTTGCTTCTTGCAAAAAGCCGTTTGAAAATACATCGAATGGTTTTGTATTTAGCAAGTCAATCACCCAATGACACATTAAGCCTTTAGAGAAAATATTACAGTTGAAAATGAAATCGTACTCAGCTAAACTCAAGGATCATATTTGACAAAGTAGAACTCCGGAAAATCCTAATGTTTTTAAAAAGATGTTTATTTCGCCTGCTAACTCATTAGGAGTTTTTGACATGTTACATACAGCAGGAAATCGCGGGTCAAAAACACAAATTGAAGTTTTGAAGTCCATCTTTTTATGTGTGTATATATCATGTCTAGAACAGGATTCTTACCGCCAAAATACCCCAAAAAGCTATACAATAAAAAGGATACTTCGATTGGGATAAAACAAAGACTGATTATCTCTTAACTTTTTAAATATCTCATCCGGTCAATTTGAAAGATTTATCGTGGTATTTCTCTCTCGACTATTTACACAAAACCGTGGCCTTGCACCGCGCTTATCAATTCACGACGAACAAGGTCTGTACAAAAACGAAGTTTAATGGCTAATATATAGCGTCAAAATGTGGATTTAAAAGTTTCGGGAGAGTTGAATTAATTCGTGATCTCCGACGGCGAGAACACTTACTGGGCAGGTGAGTTGAAACCTTAATTTGTAAAAGAGTAGCAATAAATATCAAAGCGCTAATTTCCGGAAGAAAATTACACTCAGTGGGCAAACATATTCATTTTAAGCAAATCATATTTAAAAAAACTGCGATTTGTAATTATGGAGTGATATTTGAACGGAAATGAAATTATCCATCAATAAGTGTAGCGAATTCAATTTGCCCATTTTAGTGTTTCGTTTCCTGGATTTTGCAGCCTTGAAACATAATGATGGTTGTTCGATTTGTTAGCTCTGAAAAGTGGGTATTGTTAAAACAAAATGTTTTGAGTTTGCCTCCCCGGTGGGTATTTAAGACTATCAAAGGGCATTAATTTGGTAATTTGAGGAAATTGCTGAGTATTTATAGCCTTAAGCTATCAAGAGCAAAGCTGCTATCACACCTCGTGCTAAACATTATCCGAAAACATCCTTGTCAGATTTGCTTTAATTAACACTGAACGATAAAATAAAGGAAAGTTTTTTTCTGGAGTTTTCCTTTTTTCTGGTTTTATTTCACCAATGTAAAATAATATTTATTATTGATCATCTTAATGAACAAGCCAAATCACTTGCCTATAAATTTCCAAGCAACATTTTTTAATGAAAATTTGCTCAGCATTGAAAAATTAGTTTTATATGTCCAAAAGTTGGAATAAACCGGCCTTATGAAAATGCAAACAAAATTGCAAAAAATGCATGGCATTGTTCGCGGTCAAGTTGCCGTAAGTCCACATTTTTTATTTGTTCAATATTTTTCCTGCTTTTTTATCCAAGTTACGATCTCGTATCACTTTTCTCGAGTTGAAATTTTTCGATACAACAAATGGACTCACAAAAATAAAATTAAAATTTGAAAATGTGCGTTTTGAAATTTTAATTTATAAAATTCCTCGTCGGTGTGGTTTTGTTGTTTTGAACGGCTTTTAAAAATTTGTTTCGTTGACATAAAGGACCCTCATTACGCTGTTTCTATAAATCCCGCCTGTAAAAGCCCTTAGATCGCGCCGATATGTTTTTGTCGCTCTGTCGCGAGCCTTGTCATATACCACAAAAGCGTTTGTTGACTCTAAAGATTTACGGGCTCTTGTGCCGCACGAAAGCCGGTTTGACGTAGCGCCTTATTGAAAGAAGCGTATTTTTTGTACAATAACAAAACCCCTTTTGACAGTTTTCTCTGCGGTGTTTCCCTTTCATGTCTATAAGGGCTTGCAGTAAGTTTTATTTATCATTCAGTTTTTCGTTTTGCAGTTTATAACTCAAAAGAAAATCAACTGTTTTGTAAATGATTGTTGAAGAATCAACAATTCTTGAGTACTGGCTTCATTTTTCAGTTTTCCCATTCGAAAAAAACATTATGATTGTTTTAGGAACATAAATTGGACGTGTTTTGACTGATTAAACTAATCTACAAATGCATAAAGTTGTTATTTGTGAGATGAATTCTTAAGCCAACTGATGGAAAAATTGTTACGAGTCGCTAATTTACATTGACGATTCTAAAGAGATTTTAAAATAAGATTTTTTTCTATGGACTATATTCTACACGGCGTAGGTTATATTTAGGGCATACTCTGAAAAATGATTTGTTAAGTAAACTAGTTCGCTTTCTATAATCCACATTCTCTACGAACTCTGAAAGAAAACCAAGGAAGTACAAATCTGTTTTTACGAAGATCTTTCTACTATGCTGCTGGTATCAAAATTATCATGCACTCATACCAGGTGTTTTGATAACAATGTAAATTTTGGCATTCACAATAAAGTCTTGGTTTTGCATAACCTATCGAGTCTTTGTTTTAGCTGTCCATCTCCGTTTTACTTTCTTTTCTTGATATCTTAATAAAAACCAAACCTCCAACAATGAAATCCTAATACATTATTGAAGATTTTCACACCGCTTTGTTCCTCTTTTGTAATTCTTCATCAGCTTGCATTGTTGTAAAGCATAGCTTGGTCAAACGATCAAAATAACACAAAAATAAGACTGGGGAAAAGATTTCATAGTACAGTACGATTTCATTTGATTTTGCACTTATCTGAAGCGAATGTACTTAGAAGCATCAAAAACAGAGTAGGCTTAATAAACAGTTTATTTCTGGGCGCTCATTACTGAAAAAAAGTTGATCAAAGTTAGAGTTGTTTTGAGAAGTGGCTTTCTTTATTTTCATCTGCTCATTATGATTATGTTCTGAGATTTCACTTGATGTTAAAACATGAATAAAGTCGAAGCCGTTACTGTCATCAAAAGAGAAAAGATATCATGTACCTATCGTTTCAGCTCCTCATTGAAAACTTGCGTGCTTTGAAATACCGAGATAAGTTTCAGGATTTCGCTACAGGGTGATAATTCATTGTTTATATATTGTACTGCAAATATACGGATTAACCGGAATCCACTTCCAAAACAGAACTGTTACTGAAAATAATCATGTTGAAAAACTTTAAAACACGGCAATTAATTTCTGCGTACAACAAAAACTGTGAAACAAAAAAAAAAGATCCAAGTTTGCTTTTTTTCTAGTACGAAGTTCATCCTTTCTCCAAGACTGTTATCCTTTGCATCAAAGTGACAAGAACTTTCTATATTTACTGTTGCTAGATATCACATATGTTTCCATTCATCAATGCTATTTGGTTTAATTGAACGAGTCAACATAATTTAGCCGGCATTCTCAATGTATCATTTCCATGTTATGGTTGTTTGTACGGTGTAGTGAGGTTGTGTGTTATTTGGATGTTATTAACGTGATCCATTGTTTTCTGTTTGCCTTCACCCATTATTTAGCGCGAGCTTGTTGCGTTCCCTTTCACTAAATGACCATCGACCACTCCCGTGGCGAGCTTGTTCATTTATCCGTAGAAATAACACCTCTTGTGTTCTATTGTTCAAACAGAAGGAGGAAAAACGAATTAATCGGTCACGGTGTTTTTTTGTTACAATAAAAGCAGCACAAAAAGCAAGACGTTCCGTTTACATGTGGATAAGTTAATCACTTCAACAGAAGGAATTGTTTTTGGTAATATTCTGAAAACAAGTTCAGAAGTGTGCCGCTTCGATGAAACTTTGCCGCAACTATTGATAAGTTGAACTGCGCACGTGTGAGACGCAAGCGGCGCCGCCATTTTGAATAAAATTTAGTTTTTAAACTTGTTCTCGCCACGACGTACGGAAAGGCGGCTGGATTTCGTTCCATCTTTTAATTAGCAAAGGTGAATCGCTCATTATCATGAATAAAAAAAATACATACTTACTATAAATTAAAATAGATGCAACAGTTATAATGCTAGATGCACTTGGACGGGGAAAACACGCCTCATATTTATGTACTTTTTGAGTATTGCTATCTCTGTAAGCACAGCTTTGACTGTAACTTTTCCTAAGTAAAACAATTTTATAAAAGCACTTGTGTAAAATCTTGAATAACAAGTTACAAAGGTCTACAAGTTTTAAAAACGCCACTAGTTTTATTAGTTTTACAAAAACATTACATTTGTATTAAATTACTGTTCTGTTTTACGCACCTTTCACAAGACTACACACTTCGATAGTTTTCGCACAAATGTCCGAGCTTTGAAAACCCCCTAACCTAATGAAATATGAAAAAACAGATCTGTAGATCTATCTTTTAGAGCATTAAAACTCAGCTTTACTACTGAAGACATAACTCAAGGCGCACAGATTTGAAGAAATCACATTCACAAAATTTTAGAGGTCCAAAAGAGGTGGAGATGGGGAAATCTCTCGTACTAGACCTAATCTTTATAGTAAACAGTGTATCGATAAAATGTGATACCGACACCGAAATCAATTAAAGAGATTTGATTTTGTATTACACTAATTTAAAAGGGCGGGTGCTAATGAAAGCACTCTTTTATCATTTCAAAGCCAGGTTTATTAGCTAAGGAAAACTTTCAGTTCTTCTACGTAGCACTGAGCACGCATTATACCGGTATACAACATGACTGGAGATTTAATAATATGGGTCTACGCTTCAGATTTGTTCAGATATCCCGCCTTCCCTTACACAAACTATTTAAACATGCCTGTATTAAATTCTCGGCCTGCAGCAAAACATGGTCGTACAAGAAAGTAAACGCATAATTGTTTGTAAAATAGCCATTATTTATTGGCGATTCCGTATGCCGTGTAGCGAAGTATATGGGTATGTGCAGTCTAATTTGCTCAGTGGTCTACTTGCACGTAAATGTGTTTATAGACATAAATTTCCGTAACCGTTTTTAAAGAAACTACTCATTTCGTTGGCGAGTCAAACATATTCTAAAATCAACCCCAGGTTGTGAGATAAATGTTTATCGCTGTGAGATGTTTAAGAAAGCGACGTTTCGTCTCGTTTCGTCTCGAAACGTCAGTTTTCTCAAACATCCCCCGGCGATGAACATTATTTCACTATACCTTGGATTAATTTTAGAATAGGTTCACAGAGATAGATAGATGACTAGAATACCGCAGATGGTCAAATGGCTAGATAGATAGACTAGTTATAAACTCAGGCTTTCTAGGGTAGTTGCGCGACTGCGACTGTCCGACAATTGTCAAGGAATCGGGGTGTTTTATAAATAGAAGTATATTCAAACAAAACAGTCAACTAATGTTGCGATCACAAAATGAAGTCAGCCCCTCAGCACAAGAAAATGAAAGCGGACTAAACTTCTTTCAGGTACTTTTCTACTCCAATCAAAATAGAGACAAAGTTTTATTTGCGTTTGTTACGTATAACATTTTTACATCAAATATAAAGTTTACGATTAGCAAATCAAAACGAAATTTAATTTCTCGGTTTAATCATTCTAAGCAGTTAATCGGTGATGTTAAGTGATGAATTTGCCCCAAAATATCAGTTTACAACTTGGGTCGCAATTGTGAGGCCATTTTCCTGTTTTTTGTCTTGAAACAATGCAAAACATGTGACTTAACAAAACCTCAACTCGAGTTTTTCTTCCTAAAATACTTTTGTTTTGATTGCGCGGAATCAAATGATTTGACTGCTCAATTAGCGGTTTGAGATTCATCAATTCCTAGTTTAAAAATTCTTCGCAGCTTAATGTAACTTTAAAACAACACAGTATTGCTGTTCCAAAGCAAACTATCATGTCCATATCAGTTGACTCAGTTCTTGCTTATTATAAAATTGTCAAACTTGAGCATCGTGGCGGCCGGCAACACAATAGCCTGAGCTTGTCAGAATGTTTTAATTGAAAGCAAGTACTGAGCAAGTTCTTTGTCACAGAGTTCAAGAAATAAAAACAATTAGCATCTTATGTTTTTAAACCAGCCTATTAAGCTAGCTTTACAAATTAGCAAATTCTTTTCAATTACGCCTCCTATAACAATAGCTGGGTAAAGCACTACACGTGCGCAATTGTGCCAAGATTCAGGAAGGTGCAACTCCAAATATACCTAGTTTTGCTTGTTTGGCTAATGTTTAACAACTACTTTCTCTCACATATCATCATTAGAAATCTTAAACTTCAGTAAACAACATCGCGCATTTAGTCAAAGCCTTATTTGTCTATTTGTCCGGGCAGAGGATAACACACCATTCAAATATGATCGCATTCTTTCTCCATTCACCGTAGCAATGACATGACCTTTTTCATGTTAAACAAGAGATCTGCTCATTTGATCTTCGTACATGTAAAAAGAGATCAACAATCGTTCTGCATAAACAAATGCTATGAAAGACGTGAATCTTGGTTTTGAAATACCTACAAAAGTTGCAACTAATTTTTTTGAGCATGAGACTAATATGGCAAATTGAAACTTTTGGTAATCGTACGCAAAACATTCGTTGGCACAATTACAAATAAAAGAAGCACACGTGTAAATAGTCCGAAGTACAAATAATTCTTGTTACCTAAAACAAGCAACTGAAGATAAAAGGGAGTTCAGCAGGACAAAGGCACGTGTTCTAAGATGAAGTTTTGAAAATCCTCTGTACACTTTTGTGTGATGTACTAGATTTACAATACTTTATAACCTGCCAGGCGTGTGCGTATAAAAATTAAACCATGCGTTTGAAATTCTTCTAATTTAGAAAGCACAAGACTAGAAAATGAGACACACTTTTCATTTACTAATATAGACGTCAGGTTTTAGCTTGTTTTTCTTTTTTCATTGCTTAACGCCTTTTGTTTGTATACTTGCTTGAAGAAATCTGCTAAAACCAAATGTTACCTGTATCTTTTCGTCGTTAATTGTTAGGAATTTAAATAACATAATTTGTTGACTCAGATGTACGACACATTCACGCCAGTGGGAAACAATGAGACTATCTCGCTGCTTGCTAATTCTGTCAGGAACTTCAGTATAATATCAACAGCCACCAGTCGTAACAAAAGCGGCAAGTGTGGAAATTAAGACATGAAAGAAATAACTGAACAAGCGGAGAATTAACGCATCGGCCACACGACATGGAAGATGAAAGCACGCGAACACAGCTGCATGGCGCTGTTTTGCATCGTAGTCTCTACCTGTTCCATTCATAAAAATCTCTTGACAATGAACGGGTTTAAGTTTACAGAGTTCGTACAGCCTGGTTTACAAAAATTCCAAAACTTTTCCGAACTTTCCAGAACCTTTTCCTCCAATTTCCCAAAACCTTTCTTTCAAAAACAGACAGAATACCACTGCCAAAATAGCCAATCCATAGCGAACACAATTCCTTTGTACGTTGCTATTTCCTTTCCATGTGACTAACAACAGCAGCCTTTCCCAAAGTCTCTTAGGCAAGGCCTTGCATCGTGTTTTGTGGCGTTGTTCGGCATTTCCTTTGTGTTCTTTCCCGAGCCAATCTTGAGATGAGAGATTGAGCGGTGATGATACAAAGTGCGTTTAACGTTCATTTTCTCGTCTTAGATATGGTAAGTTTACACAAAATTCCACGACTTTCCATAGCCCTGAAGATAAATAATCAATTTTCCAAAACTTTTCAGGCCCTGGAAAAAGTGTTCGACGATTTTCAAATCCAAAACCCGTGCAAGCCCTGGTTTAACTGCTCGATTCTAATACGATCACTCACTTTTACATATACCACTGACGCTCGCTACTTATAAAACGTACTTTCGGAATCATATTGCTGATTCGCCCCAAGTTCAGTTCTCGGGAATAAAATCAAAACAAAAACTATCTAAAATTCCGGAAGAAATCTGGGTTTTTTTGCACCTTATTGCTGATACGCACCAAGTTCAGTTCTCGGGAATAAAATCAAAACAAAAACTATCAAAAATTCCGGAAGAAATCTGTTTTTTTTTTCATGCACCTCTGGTTTAATTCCAGCACGATGATATATTGGTAAAGGAAAAGAAGTGTATTTGATCTGATCACCGTAAAAATTTAGAAGCTAAAATAATTTTACCAACCAATTCTGCAAACAGAAGTACTCTACGACGTTTCAAATTTATTTCAAAAAGACATAAATCAGCGTCATTGCGCCAACACAGTTCGAAAACATGGAACAAATTCTAAAAACACCCCTCAGTCCAACCATCTCCATGTCATAAGGGCGTAAGTTATAAACTTATATTTAAGACTTCATGAAATGAGGCACTTCTATTCTTAAAAAGCCGTGCTTGGATAGGTATAGAGATGCCAAAGTGATCAAGAAATCTCACAAAAACGTCTTCACACGAAAAGATGTTTGGTTCAAAAAGATAACGATGTCATAACAAACTTATTATTAGGGTAATCGATAAAGTATCGATAGCAAACCCAAAACTTGATACAAAACTAAACAGTGCGTCATTTGGTATTTGACGATAAAAAATGCGCTTTAAATTAGGGCCAAAAGTCGATACCTGAAGACTGCTTTAAAAAGTCGACACGATAAAATCTTAGTAAGCGGATGGGTTCTTCTTATAGGGTTCTCCCCCTTTGCTCAAAGTAAAATTCCAGGACTTTTTCAGGTAAATTCCAGGTGTGCTAAACTTTTTCCAAGGCATTTCCAGATCGGGAAGGAGATGGAGTGTGTACGGCAACACTGATCCGAAGTCAGAATGCGATTCACAATCGAGAGCTTTTGTATTACGTAATGAAGAAAAAAACGTCTAAAAACGATTCTATCGGCGCAAATTACACTAAGTGGACTGAAAACACAAAATTCAAAGATTTTTCCAGGTCGCTATAAAAAAAACAATTTTTCAAGGAATCCCAGGCAGGCCTGGAATTAAAAATCCCGAATTTCAAGGAATTTCAGGTTTTTCAGGTGGCGTACGAGCCCTGTTTTTAGTCCCCCGATAGAACGCACATTTTACGCGCACTTGTATAACC